>BJBW01009508.1:0-57500 GCA_004320125.1 Scolopax mira | reverse complement strand
CATGGCACAAGAAGTGTTACAGTCTGTGAACTCCAGCATGTGAGTATATTTTAACACTCAACACCTTCTAGACAGCTTTATAAATTACAGACATGAAGACTTGTTACTTGGCTTTATGGGTTCCTATGGCAAGATGACAATTACCGAATAGGTTAACTTGCTGCAGAGCCAGAAAGAATCTCTGACTCTCCATGGCATATAAAAGAAGTGAAAGTACAGCCAAAATAAATTCATTTAAAAATCTGAGCAAATAGACATGACATTTTTCTTGTAGTTTTTGACTGGCTCTAAAAATATCAACAGTCTCTCCAGTTCTAGTGCACGCTCCCAATAAACAGCTTTGGAGACTGATTAAAATACCACAGCTTTGCTTCAACATTTTATCAATCTCATTAGCCATTTGCTGAATTGAAGCTATGAAGCCACTGTGAATTTTTGGGGAGGGGGTTAAATAGCCACACAATGGGTCAACATTTGTCTAAAGGCTCATCTCTGCAGTAGTTTGATTTCAAAATAAGAGAGTTAATCAAAAGGACAGTAATTTTGCTTTCAATTCGTACTGTACTTCAGTCCAAATAAAGTGGTCCCAATGTGTGCAGAAAAATCCCAGTGGTTTCCTCCATTTATTTTTGAAGGGTTTTTTTTAATAAAATAAAAAAAAAAAAAAACACAAACCCACCAACAAACCTTCACATTAGTTTGCAGGTTTTCAACTGCTGAATATCCTTCCAACCTTGACTCATCCCAGTCTGTGACACTACTGAAGTCCAAAGGAATTTGGAGCAGTGGATTGTAAAACAAAACAAAAAAGCATCCGCCTTCTGAAAAAAAGGGTCAGATAACAGAAACCCTGCAGCCTGAGCCTACCCATTTCAAACGGGGGCCCTTTCATGCTGGAAAGCCCTCCCCATCACTTTAAAAGTGTTTGCCAATACTGGGTAGGCAAAGCAAACCTCACGGCATCATACACTGATATTCGGGAGAGTGTTGTACAGCAGATACCTTTCCTTTAGTCAGTTGTGTCCTTACACAGGCATCCCCAAACTTCTGGAATGATATTCTTACACACACACGCAAACCCCACTCCAATCTGGAAAACAAAATTGCTTACTGAATGCAACCACAGGATTAAAATTAGTCCACTACCAAATGTGGTAGGAGAGGATAAGTAGCTGCCCTTTATTATTTAAACTAAAAGCGACATGATTAATTTACCCTGATGTGATTCAATGGCATGAATAAAACAGGCAATTGAAACACAGAGAAAGAGCTAAAAGGGAAAGAGAGGGAGAAAAGCAAGTTTAGCATATAAAGATTCTCTTAAATATGTCCTTGTAGCCATAATAATGCTAATAATATATATTTAAAAAAAATTCTGCTCTTTCTAGTCAGTGAAGTACACCGTAGCCTGACAGGAAGCTGAAGGTTATGCGGTACGTATGAAGTGTGTGTAACTCAGATGTCAATGAGAGCTCTGGAGTACTGGGGGAGTAATTAAGTTTCCCTAATAAGAGTACACGCCCTACTGAAAGTTTCAGAACCCTTTACTGGCAAACAAAAGTGCTAACAATAGCTGAATTAAAGGTTACGTACAACCTTTCGACAAATTACCGCCAAAAAAAAAAACACAACAAGTAGGATATAAAACTTGAATAGATGAATAAGTGGATACTCGTTCAGCCCACTGTCAGATTAGGAGTCACCATAAAACCATGCACATAGCTAAGGCTGTGGAAAAGAAAAAGAGCAGAGTCCTTCCAGCAATCCAAGTAAGCTCCGGAAACCAAATCAATACACTGCAATAACAACTAGGTTGAATGTATTGTTAACGTAAATAAAATTTACACATTCCTATTCTGATGTTAACAGCTAAAGCAAACGTTTGACAAATCTTAAATAAATTACATTGACAACGTTAATATAATCTACCACCAATACTAATACATTTAAAAAAAAAATAGTAAAAGCATTGTAATTTGGTGGTCTCAAATGTCTGTATCTTAATATTAGTGTCACCCTCTGACTGTAATATCTATTTTTAAAATTAGTTCCCACTTTCCTAAGGAATTAAACCAAAAGCAACAGATATTGTTTATGCAATTCTTGGCAATATTCTAGCTCTGCTTCTTACATACTAAGCAGCTCAAGAGTACATGGTAAAAAGAAAGGGGGGGGAAAAAAGGAAACTATTTGCTAACATATTATTTTCAAAGCATTCACTTCAAGGAAGGGTAAGAATAATACTACCTATGTTATTCATATATCAGATATAAATACATGGATTGTAAATTACCCACTTTTAGATCTGAAAACTAAGTGAAACAATTCATTCTGCTACAACCCTCTTATTACCCTTTAAATTTAGCCAAAGTATTCCCTGACAAAGTTATATGGAAACATGATGAACAAATGCATCCTTCATGTACTCTAGAAAGAAGTTCAGGCCCTATCTTTCAGCCATTCATTTGTATATAAAGAGATTTATTAAAAAAATAATATTTTCTGTTTCTATCAATGTAAAACTAAACAAATAAACTGAAGCGAATTAGATTTAGCTTATGATACAAATGATGAAAAAGTGCACTTCAAGGTTATCCTATGTGCAAACAGATAGAATTTGGTACTTCTCACTTCTGGACCTGTTTGCTTGTGAGAACCTAAAAGCAGCTGAGAAGGGTTTGTGCATTTGGAGTCCTCGAAGAAGGAATATCTTTCTAATAGGTATTTGTTTTAATTTATCCAAAGTGTTTTCCAGAGCTGAAAGCTGAATGTCTTTATTGGAGTCCCCCACAGGTACTCTGCATATTTCCAACTGATGATATGGTCATGCATTGATAGGATTTTGTATGAAGGTCTAAGCAAATGACAAGAGTTACCAATTATGTATGAATAATTTTTTTTGTGTTTTCAATGGTGGGGGGCAAAAGGATACAACCTACTTTTACTCTGACCTGATCCCAGGCTGGAATACTTGACTCGAGAAAGTTGTCTTAGCCTGTAAGGTAGCGGTATCACTGAAACTCACGATAGGGCGTGAAGTGGCATCTGCCATTTTGAATCAGATCCATTCATAACCAAACATACCTGTAACATCTGCACTGAAACAGGAGATACTTGGCATTTTCTCATGAAAACTTGTAGCAAAGAATTTACTTTCAGTTTTGACTTTAAATGGATTCATTTACTCCCTGAAAATAGTTCAGACTTTGGAAAAAAAAAATACCTGATTTCATAATCTTTGGAGGTGGGACTAGCAAACTGAAGCTGCAAATAAAGCTGAAATCTTGGAGTTATAAAGCTAAACAAAACAAAAAGAAAAACGTGTACAATTCTGTGAAACAAATTTTGCACAGCTGTACTCAGGGCATAACTGTAAATGAAAAGACCAAACTAATTAGATTATAAGCAGTTGATCTGCCTTATATTGTTTTATCATACGTAGTAGGTATAATATCTCCACATGAATGACTTGAAGCAAGTCATCAACATACTGTGTTCAAGAAATCTGATCAGATTAGAAAGACCTTGTAAATTATGCTTGAAGAAGATGAGATTGACGATAACTTCCTGCTCACGGTAACACCAGTAGAATTGCTTCATCTTTATTAAACTTCAGGTTTCAGGAGGCATTGTGTCCTAACAAGACACAATTAAATGTAGGAGTTCATTAGTGAAAAGCAGACACCAAAGTGTCAAGTGACTGACTGTTATTTTGAATGGGTTTCCCAGTGTCTTTGTAGGAAATCCATTAAAAACAACTGGAACCATTTTTGTGGCTGGATTCCAGCGATGGGATCAATGTACAATATTCAGGATGCTGGCTGAAAGCCAGATGTAAGGCATCGCTGTAGCCCTTAAGTATAGAGAGCTTAATTTTAAGCATATGAATAGTCCCACTGAATTTACCAATCCTCACATGCTTAGAGAGGAGTTTGTGCCTATGCACTTCTGCGGAGCAAGGCCAGGGAAGATAAAGTTCCTGGCAGACTTCTCAGTCTCACTCCAAACCGTTTACACCACAGGGGGAAGACTACACAGTGGAAAGGTAAAAAGCCACGTCCCTAAATAGGGAGCATTATCAGTCCATCAGCAAGGTTTCCTCCTGGAAATCCTCTCGTAAGGATCTCTCAAATATTCACTGAATATATACGGCAGCCCAGAGCTGCTACGGGGAATAAACATCTTCCATCCTTACACAAAGAGTAGCCAACACAGAGGATTTGCACAATTTGTGCAAGAGAAATTAGAGTGCAACGTTCAAGAAGCGAAGCACTCTCCTTCTACTTTCAGGTGACATAGGAGACCACTTGATTTTTCTTTTTCATTTTTATCAAATTCCGATAAAAACGTCAGCAACCTGAGAGTATCTTTACACAACAAAATTAGCCAAACACGTGAGGTTTCATTGCACAGAAAAATAACATAAGATGGAGAACATGCAACAACGTGGGTGGGCACTATGAAGAAAAAGCTTTGGAGTATTTATACAGCAAATAAATATTCACAGACACTGCTATTCCCACTCAGTAAAGTTTTGAAAGACATTATTCTCCTAAAAGACAGATAAAAAGAGAAGAGGTGGGGGAGGAAGGGAAACTACTATGGAATGAGGAATAAGGGCCAGAGCCACAACCACAAGATTGATGTGAGTACTACAGTAAGCAAAGACCAATTCACTGCTTAAGGGTGTCAAAACACAGTCCTGGGAGAGAAGAGGAGGCTGAGAAATGAGAAAAGAAAAGGCAAGAGAAGGAATGTATAAAGAACAGCAAATATTAGGGAAATGAAGAAAAAGAGAAAGAACCAAATGTCACTTGAAGGGGGTACAAGTGCAATTGCTTCTTCTCCTCAGCTAATCCACAAATTAATGAAACCAGAACAAACAAAAAAATAAACCATTATTCTACACATTCAAAGGCAAATCTTACAGTCATCATCCAGGATGAAGGCAGATAAGGGCGAGAGAAACAATAGCACCAGTGCACACAGCAGAAAGACCTTACAGCAATTTTATCTTTTTCACCGTCTTTTTTTTTTACTGGAAAATCTTACAGACTAAAGGATCCATTCAGGGCATTTATAAACTGCACTTTCACATTATTTCAGTGAGAGAGCACAGATAGAGCTACCCAGAGCTGCTGTAGGTGCTGAAGTATCTGGGTGAATAATTAAGGTTTTGCTCTTACGATCCATTCAAATATTCAAGTATTTAAAAAAAAATTAAGGATAGATATTTGTTTTTAAATAAATTTTGTTGACCCAATTTTCATTCACTGACATGAAATGCATATTTCATAACTTGTCTTTCCTAAGGTCTTATCAAAAAAAATCTGTTAAACTAACAAATATAGGATTTCATGTTTTCCTGCCATCCCACGGGTTTTAACACAGAACTGTATCTCTATTTCAGGGCTCTGAAGAGAGAGAAAACTGCAGAGAGAGAACTCCTAGACAACTTTTATACTGTGAGTTCCCCGAGTAATTCTGGAGTAATGGAACCCCATCAATATCAATGGAATCCTATAGCTTCATTCTGCTCAATTTGATAGGATTTCTTCGTAAGTTACTTTCCCTTTATTGACTTAGAAACACAGCTGGGGAAGCTTTTGCGACATTGTGAACCAGTTTGAGACTTTGGGTTAGGGGCTTTTTCTGTTTTGTTTTTTCCCTGCTCAAACTTTGAGGTGTTATGAGACCGTAAAATATTTTATCACGACTTGAGGGGGATTGAGTTTCTTTGCAAAATTTGCTTCCAATCAGAAAATCTTGAGCCAGCCAGTTCATTCCAAGTTTGTGATTTAAAACAGAGAAATGGGCAAATATTTAGCCTATCCCTAATTACCCTCTATATCTGAATATGCAAATTTCAATGTACTTGGAATTTTCTCCGAGTGATTTGGCAAGTATAAATTATCCTCGTCCTTAAGACTCCTAGCTTCCACAGACAATGAATCAACAGTTGGTGTTAAAAGGCTGCAGTTTACTATTAACAATCAATACAAGTTATAGACAGGAATATACTTAGCCAGCATTAATGCAATTACATTATGTTAAATAACATTAATACCAAAGGCACGTCCGTCGCTGGCCTGTACCAAAGTCATAACATTCCTCAACCACTGTCTCTGAACACCCATCCAGGGACAAACCAAAAATCACGTAGTCTGTGAAATTACTGGTTTGCCAAAGGCTTAAATTTAAATCAGGTATGCATTGTATAGATTGCATTCCAGAAAGACAAATCCAATTTTTACATCTGCAGATGTAGGAAAGAAGTTGTCCGTGCATCACGTTAAAGGCTCTGTACAGAGAATCTCTATGGTGACACACGCATAAAAACCTGTCACCTGCAAGCACCTACGTCTGGACTGGAGATTAATCCCTCTTTAAACCTCAACCTGCTCATCCAGGGATTCTTTATCATAATTCATGCTGTAAATATCCTGCTGTTCACTGCCCACTGATCCTATTTCACGGAAATGGGTTGGTGATCTTTCCTTCACTCCCAAATACCAGATAGCCAGGTGCAAGGTTAGAGGTGTTTACACACACACCTAAGTATCTATTATAGAAGTGACTTGGTGCCATCTACCAAATAAGATTTTAAGAAACCGGGGACATATTTTTCAGTACATTTAGGTGCCAGAAAGGCACCAAGTGTGATTTTCAAATCTCTCATTGCCAGGAAACAAATAAGATAAATCCAAACAGTCTGTTCTGGGCAGGGGCTAACAAGCTTTGCCTAGTATTGTGAACTATCCAAAAAACCCATAAACTACTATAAAACACCTTTAAGGTGGAAATCACATTTACAGACTACTACATGTATATTTTATACTACATGTATATTAAAAGCATGCTAATTTTCTATATATAATATTAAATACTCTAAATACATCTTTTAAGATGTGTCCCTTAATACTTCCAGACCTTGAAGTCACACGCTGGAATCCAAAAGGCTAGTGTAAATGCAGAGCTTTATAGATATACTGACTTTAATTTCCAACTGCATTTTTAACTATAATGAACTAATGCCTGGTGACATGAATGATGACATTTATATTTTAAAAGAAAATATCACAGATGAGGAAGGCAGGCAAAATGATAGGCCATGCTGCAAAAGCAGCTAATTCCTACCAGTGTCTCCAGTTATATTTTATAATTCCATAGTCTTATTCTTTATTAGAGAAATGTTTCTCCATAGTTAAAGCAAGACAAAATGAACACCTCGTAGAGGAGTTCCTAAAATTTGAACAGGCATTTGAACGTGCCAAGAGTAGCAGCTGTTTTTGCCAGAAAGAAGATCTGGCAGGCATTTAGTCACAAGGTCACTGCTTATGGGGCTTACCCAAGAGATGCGATGGAAAGCAAGAAATGTTGGCATGGCACAAGGACAGGTTGTCCTTGATGAACTGGAAGGAGAAGGCTGTTTTGGCCACAGGCGCTCAGCAGCAGTTTCTTTTTAGGGAGGATTGTACAAACAATTTCTTTTGCTTTTGAGTTCCCATTCCTCAAGTTTCAGGTTTTGAATAGACAAAAAAAAATGTCACATTCATCAGTGGAGGTAGAACTCACAGAACCAAAAATCAGATGCTGATGAATCATGAAATGTAACTAGATATGGCTATCCACACTCTGTTGAGATTTAAATGCTTCCTGAACTAAGTGACCTAAAACTGTGTGGGCCCCTGTGAATTCTGCAACCCTGGAATTTGCTGCAGAAGTGTGCAGGAGGATTATAAATTAGAAACTTCACTTCTCTTAAAAGCATTAATCTGTAGACCCCGCTAGTGGTACATCTCAATACAAAAAAGGGCTGTCTTCATTATTTTGCAAAAAAGGGTGACCTGGCAGACTGTAGGGTGAAATTTATCGTATTTATCTTTCTTGATATAAACTCTGAAACCTAGTAACAATAAAGTGGATATCAACATTCCCATCTATTTGTTTCTTGACTGTGTGATTGAAATGCTTGGCTGAATGTTGACTTTTCCAACCACACATTGCTAAACCCTTAACCCAGGCAACAATACATTCTTCAAATTCCCAGTGGACTTCTGAATGAGTGGAAAGCTATCCTGCTTCTCCAGAACGTTTGTGGAGCTCCTTCTTATCACACCTCAGCTATCAGCCTCTCCCTCTGTGACTTGACTGGTCCCCATGAGCTCCTTCCCTCTGCTCCATTCCTGGGTACCACAATCCCATGCAAGAACACACATATGACATTAGGGAAGGAAGTTCAAGCCAACATCAAACAATGGTCCACACCATCAGCTTCCCCCAGCAATGTCACTAACACAGGAAATGCATTTCTAACACAAGAACACGCCATGAGCTGGAAATGTGAAATACCAGAATGCTATAAAATAAACTGCATTAAAACCAAAAGTTAACAAGACATGGGTAATGACTGTATTAGTCATTTGTCCAGTTATGTCAATTAAACAAACCTCCAGTTCTGAAATTACCTGAGTCACCTACTGTCTAGTTTCCAGTTTGGTTTTCTGGGTGACAAAGGAGTTTAAAAAGGTTTGTTGATGAATTTAGCTAGCACTTAATGTTATTCACTGGTCTTTGCTAACTATGATGTCATTTTTTCTGACTGTTTTAAGGGTGGGCAAAGCATCTGAAGACAAGGGCAAAGGAATAAAGGAGATTTGTGAAAAAGAGTGAAAGGAAACTCAAAGCCCTCTGAAGTCAGTGGAAAGTCCCATAATATTCACCCACCTTTTATTTATTGTGAGATTAAAAGCGAAAAAGCATTATGTAATTGTGAAACATTACTGTTATTCTGGTACTCAGGCAAATGCAAAGCAATAAAACACTATTATATGAAGTAGCTATCATGGGAGAATTGCTTAATGTTCTGGTTATAAAATGCTTCCAGAAGTAGGTGTTTCTCATCTGAAAGCCTATCAAAAATAATTTAATCTTGTCTTTTTTGTCAAAATTCTTATCCCACTTTTTTCTATTCTGTTTCTTGTTCTGCTTAGTTAGTGATGTATTTCTTCCTCCCTATCTTTCAAAAGGTATTGCATGTAAAGGTCAATTCTCTTAACACAGCCTCTGCTCGCTCTTCAGCTAATGTATTATAGCACATTATCAAGTTTCCAAACAATTGTTCACTTTTCATTAGAATATCCTAAGTTTCTCTCTTTCTACAGTGTTAGTAAAAATGGTGTTGAGTTGTTGACTAGTAATACGAACAAGCAACTTCTGCCCTTAGAAGCGGGATGGAATTGATTCATCTTATTAAAACCAGACCTCATGTAAGCTGGAATTTATGCTTCAAAGGTTAATGTTATGAATGTGCAGATAGCAAGTTCTCTACTACATGCTAGTATTTCTGGTTTCATGAGTCATTTTCAGCTTCTGATACATCATGTCAGATCACCTTATTTCATATTGCTGTGACAGAAACTTAACGTGCAAAGTCAGGAAAACTAACACCTGAAAGAGACCCTTTTTACTCCTATATCTACTGTTATCTGCATTGTCCAATATTTCTTTCTACAAGAAGTAAAATTAAATGAATGGTTAGGGTAGAAACCTTACTCCTATTTCAGTAGAATGAATGGAGGCAACAAATCTGAAACAAAAAAAAAAGCTCCAGGCTGGTGAAGAAAACAATGATCAGGAGCTGAGATAAAGAAAGCTCAAGAAAATGAACCCCAGAAAGGTATAGATACAGTGATGACTAGAACACTAGTTAATGCAATATATATTTTACATCCAAACCAAGCAGACCTTTGAACATTTTTGAGGCTATTATGACTTTGAAATAAACATTAGAGAGCTCCAAAGCCAGAGCTATGTAATACCCGATTCATATTTACATTTTACATCAAATTAGGAGGCAGGTTTTCACAAGATAATACACCTCATTTAACACAACCACCTACAGCACTCTATGGCACACACTGTGTTTTTACATGGCTAAAAATACCACCGTGCTATTTGGTTGACATGACAGAGATTGTGATATGACTCTGCCCAGACAGGCTGGACCTCACTATAACACAGTGAGAAAGCCCAGGGAACGTGTGCATTGCATGACCCAGGGCTTGCGGCTAATGCTCAATAAAGAGCTACTGCCCCATGATGCTTTCTCTCTCCTGATCCCCTTTCTTCACACTGCCAAGAATACCCAACAAAAGCCCCGTGAAAAACTCCGAAATGGGACCAGGAGGGACCTGCTGTGTCACTGAACCAACCCTCCCACCATCCCTCCTCTAATCTCAGTCAGAAGTTTATCAAACTCCACCTTAATGAATTTCCTTTATTACTCAACTTTGAATGAATTTCTTTCTCAAGTACCTTCATACTCTCTCTCTCACATCTGGGAACAGCTTCCTGCAAGCAGCTGCCAAACCACTTCTCTGCTCAGCTTCAAAAACCCTTCTGTGATGCCTGCAAAAGCCTTGACAATGTCTTGGCTACTTGTGTACCGAGACTGCTGTCTATCATGTTTATAAATATTGTCTCATTTCTTCTCATACTATCTCGTCAGCCTGTACCATCTGCTGCCTCCTGTGACACATGCAGACTAAGCTCTTCACAGCAGCAACTGACTTTTTCTTCTATGCTTGTGCAGCACCCAGCACAACTGGTGTTAAAAGGGTCCCCCAGGGCCATAATGTCATGGAAAATTAACAAAGTTATTGAAGAAATCCCACTCTGCCTTCTCACCTACCTCCTAACTTTGTAGGAGGATCTCATAAGCAAACCTCATAGTGATCTATGTGGGAAGGAGCATAGTAGCAGATGGAGGGAGGTTATCATCCCTCTCGGCTCAAGATAGTGAGGCCACTCTGGTATGTTCCACCTCAGTTGGGCCCCCAGGGCAAGAGAGACATGGAGAAATGGGAGAAAGTCCAGAAGAGGTGACTAGGATCATCAGATGCCAGGAGAACATGACCAACAAGGAGATATTGGGGAAGCTGGGCCTGTTTCATATCTTGAAGGCAGCATTAGGGAGAAATACAATAGTAGCTCAAACCACTGCTTCCAAAGATAATGGAGCAAACTCTTCTTAGTAGAGGCAGTAAATAGAACAATACACGATCTATAACTTGGAAGGCTCGGGTTGAACATTAGGTAAAACTTCATCATGAGGATGCAGTGCTGGAACTGCCCCAGAGAGGCTATGAAGTCTCCTTTCCACAGCATTTCTGATGCTCAGCAAAGCACTGCCAGCCAACACTTCTGTTTCTACCTCTTCCCAGACAATACAAGTTCAATGCATATTTCATCCTGATAAAATACTAAATGCTTTAAATGCAACAACAGTCATCAAACACGTGCAGCTTTCCATGAAAAATGCCAGATACCTTTTAAAATCTGGAAAATAAGCTATCTTCCTAATCATTCTCAGCATATATTTGCAACTTCTTGCCAAATTGTAGATGTCTACATGCTTGCCTTAAAGAATAGCAAGGTCTTATGTATTTTCTTGAGGTGGCATTAGTATATTATAAGTCTTAAAGCAAAATAGCAACATAAGCACATAGTAATACTTCATTTATTAGTCCTAATCGGAACCAAGCCAGACAGGCTATAGAGCAGGATGAATACCTGACGTGAGGCGTGCTGAACATATGTAGGTAAAAAATCTGTAGGTTTCTCTTCTTTTCTCAGCTTGTTCCACCCCCTCATCACTGCTCCAGGAAAATCTCAGTCCTTTCCTTTGGTAGTCCCCGGCTCTGGGCTCATCAGCCCAGAAGGACTCAGTTCCTGCCGCTGGTTCCTTCCTGTGTTCTGACAGCAAAATGGCAAATAGGAGATGGAGAAAATCCCTTTCCATTTGCATCACAGAATTCACTTTCCCCTCTCTGAAGCTCTTACAAACACATTATTATGTGTTTTATGCAAATAATAACAACTTGGTGAAACCATGGGTGCTCGCAAGTACATATATATTGAACTGAGCAGTAAAAAGAACTACTGGATATTCAAATCCATTTCTTAGGCTAGAGGGACAAGAGGGTTTGCTTTTTTTTTTGTGTCTCATTGCTGTAAAGCACCTTATATGCCTCCGAGAGGTATGACTTAGAAATTGCAGTAAGAAAGGGAGTATTACAGCTGTTCTCTCATGGGGTGAAAGTCTGTCCCCACTGATGCATAAAAGCCCTTGACCCCCATATTTGAGGCAAAACTCTCAGAAGCAGATTACCTTGGGTGTTGAAATTAATTCTTCCTCTAGTCATTCACACTATTCACCTCCCAAGTACATTTCAAGACCTTACCTGTTTCTCTCCCTTTGTATGGGAAGCCTGGTTTAGTTACTATATGCTTGACAAGTTGCCTGCCCTTGATTTTACTTGCTGATAAATAATCAGCATGCAGCTGATTATAGTTGATGGTTTTGACCTCATTCAGTGTGAGCTTGGGGAGCAATGATAGGAATATATAGAAATAAATACACAGAAAAAACATAGTATTGGAACTAAAGGAAAATATCAGTTATGTAAACACTAATGATGTGAGTAAATACATCAACAGATCCCTAAATCTTAAAAAGAGTGAGTTTTTGCTCATACACTAGGCTCAAGGATATCCATTAGTAGTGTCAGGAGCCCCAGCAGCCAGGCAGGCATCGGGCAGCACCTTGCAGGCACAGTGGGCATCTCCCCACCCGTGCTGTCACAGCAGGGATAAAGGAGAGCACCAAACTACACGAGGTCTTTTTCTCACACGGTTGAACAACTTCTGATGCTAAATGAAAACCAGGGTGTCTTGAACACAGCCGTGTCACTCTGGACCTGGAGCAGAGCTTGCTGGTATAGCAATCCTGAGTTATGTGAGAGAGTTCTGAAAATCCCTTTTTCCCCCCTCACTTTTTTTTTTGGTATAATGAGTGTTTAAAAGCTTAGCAAATAGAGTCCTAAAAATGTAATTGTAGCTTGGTAGCACTATTAAATATGTATACTGTGGTCTTTTTGACAATTGTATTAATCCCTTTATAAAGTCTTCAGAAGTTCCATCACAGAAGCATGGATGCTGTTTTGATCTATTTATTACTCTTAAGTGTTCAGAGAACTGTCTCTATTTTCTAATTAACACTTTTAAAGATAAAAAGCTATGTATTAAATCAATCTGAATGATGGTTGTTTGTGAATCCCACAAGATAAGGCAATTTGCATGTTCACTTTGTACTTACAAACTAAATCTGCACATCTCCAAAGCAGCTCCTTATAATGTAAACCTTTTGTGAGTATTTGTAACTTAAAAGAAAGTTTGGCCTAGTACAGAGGCAGTGCCAATTATCTAAAGGACTTCTTTACTGAACATGATTAAGATACAAAATTATTAGGTTGTTATTTTACATTGTTTGCAGAGAAATTTGAGGAAACTACTTTAGGAACGTTAAGTGTTCTCCTGTTTTGCTTTCTTTCCTTCTTTTTTTTTTTATACATGTAGTAACATGAGCGCATTCATGAACAAGGAGCCAGGCCAAACAGCAGCCAGTTTCCACATCGTGCTTGGGTTCAGCTTCCTTTGGCATGGTTTAAATCACTGCTGAAATCAACTGTTCACCATCCTGACTGAGTGCTATGCTGCAGCTTCAACTACCAGACTTTATAAACTGAATTCTATCACAAACATTAAATTAGAACAGTGATTTATTGCTGGAAATCCAGTTCTGATTACTTAACTCCGTAAACATATTTACAGAAGTAGATATTGCACAGCAGCGAAATCATCCCCCATCTCAGAAATGACTCCACCCTTGCCTAGAAAGAAATCAACAAAGCCATATCTTCAAACCTCTCTTGTAAAGACGCATATTATAATTTCCAGATGGTGAGAAGATAGCAAGTATACCTACGAGACACATTTCTTACTACATTGGCTCTTGAACATCTCTTAAGAAATTATTTCTTTCAGGTTTTGCAGTCTGCCTTCAACCATTGCCTTGGCTTCTCTGTAACCACTGGTCCACACACAGACAAGGAGGAGGATAGACATTACTTCATGGCTTGCAACCTCAGCAGATCTTATCAGGACATGGGCCACCTCCTCATTTTTAGACTTAGTTTCTTCCACTAGCAATTTAGTAAATGGACAGTCATGACATAAAATACTGTTTTTACATTTGGCACATCTGCTCCTTACTAGAGTTTCCCGTTATCAACTTGTACCACCATAATCAGAAAGGTCCTTTGGCTAAAAAGAAATTACTCATTTTCCCCTACAAATCTCCTTGATCTCAAGATAAATAAATTTACCCTAAATTCCAACTCCCTTTCCTGACCCTAATCACAGTGTCTATCCTAGTAGCACACACTCTCTCTACATTTAACTTTTAGATACATTCAACACCCCTCCCCGCTTCAATATGCTGTATAGAAACCACCTATATTCAGTGGTAGACCGTGGTGGGTATATTTCTGTTCTGGTGCTGCAACTACACAATCAAATTTTTGTGCTCAAGGGTTAATCTGGGTCAGAAGGACCTAAGAATTCACATCTGACACTCCTAATCTAATTCTGGAAACATAAGATTTGCAGACAGCAAATCTCTTTCTGGAAAAAAAGAACGTCAGACACACTGGGACACTATAATGGCTTTCAACTGTTTTTCACTTATATAACATTTAATCTGAGGACCTCAAAGCATGTTAATTTGCATGTAATCTCTCTACACACCTGTGACACAGCATGTTTATTATTCTACCTCACAGAAAAGGAAAAATAGGGGTACCTACCTCCCTAGTTTCATTCAAGGACAGAACTATACATAGAGTATCTAGAAAGGAACCAGGACACGAACTCAGGAGACCAGAGCCTTGGTGATGACAGAGATTTAGATTAGATATTAGGAAGAAATTCTTTACTGTGAGGGTGGCAAGGCACTGGAACACGTTGCCCAGAGAAGCTGTGGATGCCCCATCCCCAGAGGTGTTCAAGGTTTTGAGCAACCTGGTCTGGTGGGAGGTGTCCCTAGCCATGGCAGGGGTGTTAGAACTCTATGATCTTTAAGGTCCCTTCCAACTCTAACCATTCTATGACTCCTTGATGCAAAGACAGTTAATTGCAATCTCAAAGTTCATTCTCCTCTTAATCTTAAAGCAGCAAGCAGCGCTTCTCCACCTCCACAATTTACATTTTTAACCAATCATAGCCAGCTTCCAGCTTCGTTATACCTGCCATTGCCTGACTGTTATTGTCTGTTTGCCTGCGTGTCACCACAACAGTTGAAAGAGTTTCAACAACATCTCTGCATCACCAAGACACCTTCCTCCAGTGCTAGGTAATAGTCATGTTGGAAACTTATCTCCCAAGCCTCAGGGTCTCTTCCAGGCAACAATGCAACACATGGAGCAAGTAATAATCTTTTATATAATAGAATTAAATAGAAATTAGGACTGTATCTGGGATTATATTGAGTAGAAATCCATATAAAACTTTTCACCAAAGTCCCTTCTACTCAAGCAATGCCTCAAGTACTGTTGTATCACGAAGGTAGCTTGGTAGACTGGACAAAATGATAGTCTTGTCTCACATTGTCATTTATTAATATTTCCTATCAGTAGAGAAAACTTGGCTTGTAGAAATTAGCCAAGTCAAGCTAAGCAGACTGAGTAGGCACAAACCATGCCAAAAACAGACCAAGATGATCCCTTGGCACAGGGCTGGGGCAGCTCTGCAGGACAGTCTAGCAGAGCCATGTGGAGTGTATCTGCTAAAGGTTCCTGACTTACATGGTGCGAATTTGACACACATTCAAGAAAGCAATGAATCATGAACACAAACTGGTCTTGGTGCCTTACTCAGGCAGCAAAAGGAAGTCAAGAGAAAAAGGTATTGCATTTCCCAGACTGGCATCTGACAAGCTTCCACGAGGGCAGCCTGAAGAACTTCCATGATAAAGATCTGCCATGGTAGAAAAGACTGAGAACAGCCCAAAACACAAGCATCAGCTACATTTTCCTGACATTTAATTATTATTTTTTTAAAAGGAGGAGCTAAAACCACCGTCCCAATCCACAAGCTGTAGGAGACAAAGTATATTGATGGTTCACATACTAAACACACTGTGAATTTTCACAGTGGATCAGCAGAAAGTTATGAAGCACAGGTGTTCCTGTAATTGTGATACATTGGGAAAATTCATACTGTTAAATGAGCCTCAGCTTCACACTTCCACCTGTGTGATGTGGAAATGTACTGTGGGTACACGGGGCTATAATAGGCGATACGTAGGAATGATTACTGGCTGGTTCAGGACCTGCTAGGGTTTATTTCTCTTAATTCATCTGAGTGTATAATTTCTGCATTTATATTTACTGCCATCGTAAAGTGGGAAATGTGTGTTATACATGCTGGTAAAAATAATGATAACATGCAAAAAAACAAAGTTAATACACTGAATGGAAAAAAAATATCTTGAAAGCTTGTATGCCAAAGGAAATCCAGAAAGGCTGCAGGAAATGGAAGGTATTTCAACAAGAGAAGGAAAGCAGCCTTTTTTCTCCTTCACATTTCAATTCTACTCAACAGTTTCTTGTTTGCAATTTTTATGGGGAGTGAGAGAGAGGATGATTCTACAACGGGAAATGTGGGAAATGCTAAAATGCAGAAAGATGAGGCCTGGAAGCAGGTGGGAGAAATGATCTACTTGGATTACCTGAAACTGAACATGAGAAACAAACAGAGAACAATGGCATAATAGATTTATTTTCCTTTAACAGGTGTTAGAATGAGACTTGGAGAGGCAGAATTTCTTAATTTTGTTCCAGACCTGTCAGACCCTCTCAAGTGAATATTTCAGTATTATAAATACCAAAAAAGAACCAAAGATCAAATGAAAAGAAAGATGATTAAATGTATTTTCCTGTATGCCTTGGAGGTGTCAGCTCTGGTGTTTGACAAGGAACACAAATTCTGACTACTCATGAGAGAGCCTTTCAAGCTGTCCTGGAGACAGCAGACTGCTCTTTGCTAAGGTTAGTTGACATGACAGAATATCTCTAAAATAACTAGTTTTCAGAAATATTCTCCTTTTAAAAACCATAATCATTACCTTGATGTGACACCTTTAAGAATGTGAAGACTAGAATGCAACGTCTCCGATTTTACGTTACTCACAGCACCTTGCCCTGGGCAACAGCTTGATGCTCCATAGCTGGAGTTTCAAAGTGGCCTTCAAAAGTAGCCCCAACTGACAAGAACTGTCAAAGGGACAACTTATTCATCATGGGGATGTCAAAGCAGATAAGTGTTGCAAGGACTACAGGCGCAGCCTCTTTCCTAATCACACACAACAATACCTCTTTTCCAGAGAGCTCAGTAGCACTGGAAAAAAGAGGAAAATAAGGCTGGAAACTGTTTTGGCAAGAAAGATTTTCTTAACAGATATGACAAATACAAGCACTTCGATGTGTGTTACGTGACAGCCATCTAATATCCCATTTATCAGGGTTAAATGAATCTAGGTCTAATGTTTTAGTCACAAGATTTTTCCATCAGATATTACCATTTTCCTGTGATTTTGTCCACTGAGTTCTCATGATTCTCTTTTTTTGGATCTTTCCCCACATCTAACCCCTTTCTGAGACTCTCCTTTGTTCTTTCTTTACTCTGTCTTTTCCAAGTCCTTTCTGTACATTTCTCCCCTCTCTCTGAAGTTTATATGCTTTGTTCTTCTGATAGTTCTGGAAACGTTAAGCCCCTCCGCTTAATTGCCTTTGCCACAATACATGCTATCTGCGTGGTCTCCTCTACTTCTTCAACCTCAGTAGCCCAACCCAACAACATTTCACTTCCCAAATACTCTTATTGTACCACCTTGTAAGGTTATTCTTCTTCTGTATGGGTTTGGATACCCAGGCACTTTCACATCATTGGTTCCTCCCAACCCTGCATAAATCCATAAATCCATAGCTGGCAGTGACTTATTCAGCAAAATTTGGGTTATTCCACTGTTCTAACAGTCAGTCATATCTGCCCTAAATGGGATTAGCCACCACACCTATTATTCTCATCTGCTGCAAGTCCAAAGTAAATATGAATACTTTTTAAAAAAAAAAAAAAAAAACACAAACCAAAACCAACATCAAACCCAGGTATCCCTGGATCTTCACATTCACATAATATGGCAGGACTGGTGGTGTTACAAGACTTGTCAGTTCTTTCCTCATTTCAGCTCTTCTCTCTCGGTTTTATTCCCAGTCACAAACAAGGCAAACAAAGAAGGCACACAGAAACTCATGTAGGCTACAACAAAGTTGATATTGGTAGCAACAAAGAGAAAGTAGACAGGAAAAAAAAAATAAAGCACTCCTCCTTGCTTTCCTCACTGGGCAAATATAGTAGTTCTGTAATACAGGAGTGACAGCACTTGTTTGTGGCCTTGCTTACTCATGACCTCAACAAACGTTGAGTCAAGCTTCTTTTATTCTGCATAATAAGGAACTAAGTAGACTTGTATTGGGTTTGGGTGGCCGGGTTTTGGTACCAGGGGGCTACAGGAGTGGCTTCTGGGAGAAGCTGCTAAAAGCTTCCCCCATGCCTGATAGAGCCAACATCAACTGGCTCCAAGATGGACCTGCTGCTGGACAAGTCTGAGCACACCAGCAATGGTGCTAGTGCCTCTGGAATAACATAGTTAAGAAGGGGGAAACAAACTGTACAATTGCAGCCAGAGTGAGAGTATGAGAGAGCAACAACTTGGTAGACAACAAGTTCAGGGAAAAAGGAGGGGAGAAAATGCTCCAGCAGCTGTAACAGAGGTTCCCCTGCAGCCTGTGGTGAAGACTACAGTAAAGCAGACTGTCTTCCCTGCAGACCATTGAGGTCTATGGTGGAGCAGATATCCACATGCAGCCCATGGGAGACCCCACACTAGAGCATATGGGTACCCAAGGGAGGCTGGGACCTCATGGGGGAGGAGCTCATTCCTGAAGGAAGCTTCCTGTGGTGGACCCTGAAGGACCCACCAACTGCAGCCCATGGGAAGGGCCCGCACTGGGAAGTGTCCGGAGGACTGTGGGGGGGAAGGGACGCCACACTGGAGCAGGGGCAGAGTGTGAGGAGTCCTCCCCTTGAGGGGGAAGGAGTGGCAGAGAAAAGGTGTGGTGGACTGACAACAAACCCCATTCCCTGGGGCCCTGCATCACTTTGGGGACAAGAGGTAGAGAATTCAGGAGTGAAGTTGAACTTGGGAAGAAGAGAAAGATGGGAAGGTGGTGTTAAAATATTTGGGTTTATTTCTTGTTATCCTACTCTGATCTTATTGGCAATAAATTAAACTAATTTCCCCAGGTGGAGTCTGTTTTGCCCAAGACAGTAATTGCCAAGTGATCTCCTTGTCCATATCTCCACCCACGAGCCTTTCATAATATTCTCTCTCCCCTCTCTGTCCAGCTGAGGAGGTGATGACAGAGCAGCTTTGGTGGGCATCTGGCATCCAGCCAGGGTCAACCCACCACAAGACCCTAACTTTATCTCTTTATTGACCAGCAGGTTATCCCCACAGGAAGTGGTCAGAGTGGCTGAAATCTGTGTTATTTACCAGCTTAAAGTTAAAAGCTCTTCAGATGAAGAAATGCTCAGATGTTAAGATATTACCAGTTTTTGAAGTACTCATATTTATTGATCTATTCAGTGTTTGAAACAATTTTACTCTTTAAACCTCTTCCCTCCTATAGAAAGTGAATTCATATGACTTAAAAAAAAAAATCATTTGTTGCTAGCTTTTAATAAATCTGTTCTGTGCATTTTCACTTCAAGCCTAAAATTCATCCCTATTGGCCAGTGTTGCAAATATCTTTTTTTTCCTGCTGTCCTATGGGATGCTGTGAGCTACCATTCTCAATGGCCTTCCATTGCAAAGCCCCTCTCTATCCCACAGCCACAGGTCTACCTTGTGACCACACATTCAATTTCTATACTTCCACACTTGTTCAGTGTCTTGGTTCACTTTTTACTCCATTCCTCAGTCCACAGGATATTATTTGCTCCCAGTTTCACCACATTTTTTATGTCCAGACTTTCCTGTCAAACTCAATTTTAATCTGATGTCCTGTATTCCTTTACCTGATTTCTGTCCTATTCCTCAGCAATTGGAACAGCTTTCTTGCCTGAAAGTACTATCACTTGCATCACCTTACAAGTAATGGAAAAGGAGCATATGGAGGACGTATCCACAAGGATAAGTCCCATATTTCTACGCATGCAGGTTGAAGAAACAGTGTAGCTCTATCAACTTCAGTCCTACTGGAAAAAAAAAATACAGAAAAAAAGACATTATAACCACTGTGGATAAAAACAAAATTAAAAAAAAAAAATAGTGGTGACCATAAGAAACTTTCAGTCACCAAATAAGGTGAGATTCACATTAAAACTGAGACAGTTGGCCAACTGTTACCAGTCTCAGGCAATCCAGGGAGCTTACAGCCTTGGAACCACTCTGCTAGCCTCAGTTATATGGAGGCTATAATGGAAACCCTTTCTGTGCTGAGCCCCAAACAGCATAGCAGTGAAGGTCTCCACAATTCAAGGGCCTTTTTGTGCTACTTGTACTTTTGCCGCCTCCCCCTGGTGCTCCATCTCCTGCTACTTATCCAGATACCATGGTGACACACTGCTGCCACAACGAGGAGGGTGAGTGGTGTCCAGGTGCCACAGGGATAATGGCCTTTGACAACAGATGGTTATAATACGACATTACACCCTTGGCACCATGGATTACTGACCAGACTGGTAAAATCCCACACATCATTTTGGAGCTTTTCTTGGGTCTCCCATTCTCTAATCATGGTGTGCTCTCATGGCAATCAGGAAATGATCTGGTGATGGGTTTAGCCTTCTCCCAAAGCCAAGCTGGTTTGGATTCATCCAGCACAACAGTAACTGTATGCTTCCAGAGCATTTAGAGTCTTGTTTGAAAGTGTATGGAAAATTAAAGAAAAGCTAAAATATAATATTTTTGATACCCACCCCTTTTTTCAAAAAACAACTTTTTGTAAAAATATCTTAAGTCTGGAAATTCCTTTACATTTAGAAGCTGTTGCAACTCTAATTTTCCATATATGATTTTACTTGTTCTCAAATTTTACTTTTCCCAATATTATCCTGCTATTACAGAGAGACATGTGTATCTCCTGTACATTGTACAGGACTTCAGAATCTGACACTGTTCTCAGAAAAATAAATGGGATGGGAAATGAACATAAACATTTTATGTAATATATATTGTTTGCTATTGCCTAACAGTAAAGAAAAATAGGTAAAAAACTGAAGTTAATAATGTACAGAGACTCTAATACAGAATATCATCAAAAGGAGGTAATTCTAGTGATTTTGCTGGAGCCATTCATGGATTCTACTGTAGGATCAGAAAAATGGAATGGAAGAATGAACTGAATATATTTCTATATGGGGTTTAAGAATAACATAGCCACATTTTATGCTTTCAGTTGGTATTCAAGAGTCTTAGCATAGCTCTTAATCGTAGCGTTTAAGTACCTTTGTTACTCCATTGTGTGTTAAATAATGTCATTACAATTGTTATGCTTACGCACCAAGTTTTGCCAAAATCCCCCACTCACTGCTTCTTCATTAAATAACAGCAAACCGTGAGGGTTAGTTCTGCATCAGCACTTCAATTTCCTCATGAAAAATTGGCCTTCTTTTTTCTTGGCTTGTGAGCACCCCGACCAATATCACTCATGCCTTGTTATACAACAAAAGGAAATAACGGCGCCTGCAACAGCAATCTGGCTTCGCCCGCCCATGCTCGATGCCATTTTGACTTGTGTAGCCCAGGCAGCACTCATTGCTTCCCCATCGCCTTCACAAAGAGAAGACAAGGTCTCAGCCTCCCAAAACAACTGGAAAGGGGAACGTTTTCCAAACACACTGACTAGGTGAGCATGGAGAAGCATAGTCATTTGCAAAGTGGTGTGGGAACGATCAATGCATCCCTTTGACATCCATTTTTTCTTGTGAAGGTAGAGATGACAGAGAGGGATAAATAACAAACACTGAATGTGCATTACTTGTGCCTTGATGCTTCCCAAAACAAAATCTAATCATGCGAGGCGAGTGTACTTGGGCCTGGCACCTACATGGCTTGGTAACCTCAATGGGACCTTGTGCATACATTCACCTCCACATCTTATCAATTTGGGGGTACAGATCTCTCAGTATGCTAGTAGGAAAAAGATAAGTCACTGAAATCAGGTGTACAAGAGTTTAACATGTTTGTAGTTCAGGAGTTAAAGACATGCTTTGTTTAAAGCACATAATTACTTGACTATAGTGTGCCCATCAGAAAGAAGTCTTAACCTCACTTGAGATTCACAATTAGGCAAGCAATAATTGGCCAAAACAGTAGCTCCACTGACTTCAGTGCCAACATTCACCCACCTCCATAAGCATAAGGCTAAATACTTTACTGGCTCTGGACTAAACCCAAAGCCTGTATATCTCATCTTTACTGCGAGGCACCACCCTGAGAGACGTTAATGCCACATGCACCTTTAAAGTTGTGACCCATGAGACCTGGAGCGATAGCAGAAAAGTGCCCAAAGCCCTCAATTCCTTATTGAGCAAATTGCTGCACCAGATCGTGCTCAGTCAACATGGATCTGCACCAAAGATCTCAAAAAACATGATGCCACCATCTTCAAGAGGAAGCAAGATTGGGGAAAAAGCCAATTTATTTTTTTTCTTTCCCTGTTGTTATCTAACCAAAAACCAGAAGGAGTTCTTTGACTGAATTACCAAAGTGGAAATTTGTGACAAACACCTTTCCTTTTTCTGGAAGAAAGGAGGGAAGGTGGCTCGGTGGTTCACATGCTAATCTTCTCCTACTGCTGGAACGATAGATCAGATGGCAGTTTGGTAATTTTTAGCACAGCTCTTGTTTAGCTCAACACAGACACAGAAAATGAAGCACTCATTTGCTGACTAGAAAAATCACAGTTGAGGTCGATTGATGAAGCAGTGCAAAGAAGCCTGTTCTGTCCCCAGCTTGTGGATAAACAATACCAACCATCACCCTTCACTAGTTATTTATTCAACTCTTGAATATTTAAAAATCCAGCTAAGCTACTATATGGCTTACCAGTGATTTGTAGGGAAAGTGTCAGATTATTTTACATTTAGTAACACTCGAAGCAGCCAAGCTGCCCTGTGTGTCTAACACAGAATAAAATCATTACAGGGGGATGAAAAAATAATTACAAAAACTATTACAAAAAAGAATGAAACTCAAGCAATACCAAAAAGCGCGTTAAATGATAAACCATGGAAGTGGATTTTCCATTACTCTGTAAAACCTTAGGAGGCCATGAATTAACCGAAGCAAGCAGCACACACAAAAAACAAAATACAAAAAAAAAAACCCAAAGCAAGGAAGGTACCATAGCTACTTTCTTGAAAACAAAACCAATCTTTTCATTCCTGCCATTTGTTAGAATTCTTCCTCCAGGCAAGCTGGACAGCTGCACTAGTAGGTTTTTTAGTCATGGGTTGTAAGCCCCACCTGGCTAGATTTGTTTAGCAGACAGCTGGCAGAATGAAATAAAAAGAACAGGGACATGCAAACTGCTTCCAAAAAAAAAAGCCGAAAGAATACTTTTTGGATGCTGTGTCTTTTGCTGAGTTTATTGGGTGCATGTTTGGGGAGATTCTTCCCTCGATTTTTACTGTCCCCCAACTCTCTGCACCCCAAAAGTGTTAAAAAAAAAAAAAAAACAAAGCGAGACTACAGGCTGCGTTAAGCAGATCAAAAAGGAAGGGAAAGCCCTGTCTCAGCCTATTTATTTTGTGCATGTGCACACATATACAAATGTATATCCACACACACACACGCTCTCCCTCAATTATGGTTTACAGTTCCCCAAGACTGACATTGGTTTTAAATTAACTTTTTTTTTTCCCCTTTTTTTTTGTTGGCAACTTTCTTCCTCTATTTTCTAAAGCCAATAAGATAGATTTTCTTCATCTGGAATGTTCTTTCTAGCTTAAAGATAAGAAGGAGTTTAAAATTGTGGGAATGGCATCCCTCCTGCATCTGTTTCTCTCACAAACCTATCAAATATCTAATTTTTGGCATTACTGCTGGCTCCAACAGGGGATGACATAAACCAGCTTTGTGGTTACATGTTTCACTTTTAATCTCATGAAAATGAAAATCAGTGCTGAAATGTCCCTTTACATGTGACAATGTGGGACTCTTTTCCAAAAACCAAAGGAAAGGGGCGTTACCCTGGTTAAGCTTAATATACAGCATATGTATAAATTTGCTTTTAGTTTGGATCTAGCTTGATCTTAGCAGAGGTATTTCAGGACTCTTATTTTATATTTTTTTTCTATTATTATTTTGGTTTACTGTGGGGATTTTGAACACTTTTGAAAGTGTCACAATCGCTCCACAAAGGAAGATGCACGATAAACGTAAGATAGTAATCAGCAGATGAGCAGGCTGTTATGTGACAACAAATCTTCTGCAAGTAATATCATTTTCCACACAGCTATATGGTCGCATTCCCGTAACATGTTTCTGTAGTTAGTGTGAAGGGAATCTGGTTTTTGCATGAGTTCTTTATTAAGAGCTAATGTAGTAATACTGGATGTACGACTACAACCCAAGATGGCTTGGATACCGTCTTGATTGGAGAAACTTTATGAAAACAAACTCCAAATGTTTAAAAATAAAAAGCTGCCTTGACCCTATTTGAAAGGGAACATGTGAGAAAAAAAAAAAAAAGACTATTTAAGCTTACGGTATGACCAGCACCTATGAAACCCAGATGATCTGAGGTTAAAAGAAGCCCAAGCTAGCCTGAAATGCAAGCCTACTTTTATGTTCCGTGGAAATGTAACAAATATTAGCTACAGGAAGGCCCTGAAACCAATCTAAGCCATTACATAGCACAGCCCTGGCCCTCCCCAGCAGAAGCTGTTCTTGGCTGCCCTCCATCTCTGCCTATACATCTCCACAGAGCGTAGACTCCACGGAGCCTGGCGTGATACGTGCGTTTGAGAGTCCTCGCTTTACCAAAAACATCACTATCGATATCATATGCTTCAAACAGGAGGAGGGGGCCCGCAGGGCTTAAATCCCTGGGTTCGGGGAAACCCAACGCCCTCTCCAGGGATAGAAAGCGGGGCCTGGCCACACTTCCATTATGCATGAAATCCATCTCTCAGCCAGCAGGCGAGTAGGAAAATGGTATTTGGAGCAGGTAATATCGGTCACTCAAGGTGTTTCCACAGCCATCCTGGCCAATCTAGCCTTTGCAATATCTACCATGCTCCACTTAATGAGTATTTTTAAAAAGAAATACCCAACTGTTAGCTTATAGAATACACAACTATGCATCTTTTGAGGCCCTTCTGTTGATTTGTTAAAGGCTAAACTTATGAAATCCTCTGTGTTGTCCCACATACCCCTCCTCCAGGCTCTGGCTGAAAGAAGAAGTCAGACTCATTTTGTGTATCTTGCATTTCTTGGGTTAACTCTCTATAGGAACTCACCCTGCCCTAGATGAACCTGCAACTCAGCCAGCTTCTTTAGTAAAGAAAATTGATTCTTGTTTACTCCTTTCAATAAAGAGAATCACGATGAATTTTAATAGACTCACCCCCCACTGCTAGAAAATCTCCTTCCTTTGGCTGTGTGAGCTTTGAAATACGTAAATCAGAAATAAGCCTGGATTTAAAGAAAAAGACGATGAAGAAGAAATTCCCCAAGTTTAAAGCTCATCCTTAATACTTGGCCAAACATCCATGTTTCTTTCTGTGTACCTCACCCGAACAAACTCTTTCTATATTATGAGAACCCTGCCTGTAAACCAATCTCTGCTTTTTAGCTGGACAACTAATGATGGTGAATCAACCAAAAGTGTTTTATATTTATGTTGGAAGATTAACATAACTCATTTCAACTCTGTTGAACGGACACATTTTGCTCGGGAGAGAAATATTAAAAAAAAAATAAAAACAGCAAACAAAAAAATCCAGAAATGCTGAGGGAAAAGGGACATCAACTCTTAAAAATATTTCCTCCTATTACCATTCGTATGGCATAAACAAACAGGGAGAGCGCATACATATTGGCCCCAGTCCTGTAATTTGGATGACAAGGGAGATCCTTTTGCCTAGGCAGTGCAAAACTAATTTCACTGCACTGGCACATAATGCAATGTGATTGCTCCCTCAGTTTTATATTACAAGGTCACTGGAGCAAAAATTTTTGTGGTTTGTACAGTACCAAGCACTCCAAGAAAACTTATTATATAATGATGTTATATAGAGTATAAATAAACCCATACCTACTATATAATACAGGGGGAAATACTTTGTCTGACGTAGCAACTCTGCAAAAATGTAAAGGACAGTTTGCAGAAGAATAGCTTTTGATAAAGACATTTTACTCATTTCTTATAATACAAAATTTACTTTACTTTCCTGAGAACTCACAAACAGTTGGAAGCTTTAAACTGAAGTATTTCAATACATGGATGTGCTTTTTTCCCCATGCATCAAAGAACTGAATCCACGATTCAACTTTTAACAATTCTGACAAAGAGAATGTTACAATCTGGCTAGACCATACAAATATTGCAACCTTATTAATGCTAAACCGTTGATCACTTCAATCAGCAAAAGGCTGATTGCTTTTCCTTGGCTCTTCCAATGGACAGCATCACCCAGACCTCTGCTGGGATGTTTGGTTCAGTCTTGCCCAATGTAGAACCGGTTCAAAATTTTAAAAATAAAAACATTTGAAATATCAAAGTTGATTCTACTTCAGAATAGATCTACTCAATACTATACAAAATAATCTTTTTATAATAAAAATATTTTCAAAACAATTCTAGAAATTCTGTCAACATGTTTATTTAGCAAAACACAAGCCTATAAAAATGATGGGTGTTCCCATAACCGCCTCAATAATAAAAGCTTGTGTTTTCCTTTATAAAAAGCTATGCAACAACAACAAATGTTTTTCTCAATTCCATTTTTTCCACTCCAAGCAGAGAGCAATAACAACTGGGCTCACTTCCTTCCGCACCTGTATTCTCTGAGAAGCCAGTAAAACAAGTACAATTCAGCTTCATGTACGAGTTTTAATGTAATCTCAGCCTCAACTGATGTGACTTTGGAACCAAAGTATTTCGATTTTTATGTTACTTTGATCTCATAAGTTTAATACCAGCACAGTCACATCCCCCAATGCTTTATGGGGCATATACAGCAGCAGGCAGCTAGTTACTTTTTGCACTATGATTGCATATGAATGCATTGCACCAGACTTTAGGACTGTAGCTGAAACAACTCATTCACAATTGCAGAAGTACTTGGAAACTTCATCTTGCTTCTCTTTTTCAAGCTTTGCTTTACCCCAGATGACCCCAGAAAAATATGTTTTGAAATACCTTTCCATATTATTGTTTAGATACTTTGTTCATTCAGTAAAAGTAATATAAAATGGTGCTCTTCACCTTCATTAAGAAGAGTGACAATATTTATGTAAAACCAACGTACACACGGTCTGAGATGTAAATGACCCAAAATGAATTTTACCAAAAGATAACAAATTATGGTATTCTTGATTTGGAAATGCAAAGACTGCCCTGTAATCACTGCCAAACTGCTCAGGATCAAGGTAGGCACATGCTTGTTGGACTGTGTCCTCCAACTCAATCCCATAATTTCACCCAAATTATGCTTCACATGATACAGTTCTACCTTGGTAGGTACCATAACTGAGACACCCAGGTTGGTTACTGGAATTTACTTTCCCAAGAAAGAGTGTGCTAGAGGATGCTGGATGTTGTGCACAGGCACATGTGTGTCACCAATGCACACAGCACAACTAGGTATTTACAAAAATCACTTCCCACAACAACACACAAAGCAGCGCTTCTCAGACCTGGCCACAAGCTCGGCGCTGGCGTCAGTGTCCGTTTGAAGGCAGCACCCATATCAACGTTGTAATGAGAGTCAAATCCCATGTAATTTACACATTAAAAGGAGAGAGCAATGCATGAAAAAAAATCAGTTTGGCTAATGAAAAAATCAGTTTGTCTAATGAAATTAAAGTCCCTAATCAAATATTGGCAGGAAAGATATTTAGAAACTCTCCTAATGTCATCTAGCTAATTCTCCCCTATTCCAACTAGAAGGGAAAGCAGTTGACTTTTAGTCCCCACTGAATCTCCCGCCCTCAAATCATCAGAAAGACCCTGTACTGAAGAGTATAATTAAGGCAGATTAGGGCAGATTTAGCTGTCAGCTATACCAATACAGCACAGGTAATTTCTCTTATTTCAGAGGTTGTGTGACAGCCCAGGAGCCACAACCTAATGCTCCTGGTAGGTAAGGTGTCTTCTGGAGAGATTTGCCCAATACAGATGACTCCTTGAAAATATTTTTTCCTATCATCTGTAAGTACACTCAGAGCAAAACAAACAGTGAAGCACACGCTGCCAAAGTACAGGGCTACTTGTACCTGTAACCTGCCTCTACCAGGTTAACTTGAACTTTTAGTTTCAAACTTTTTTTGTCTAGATTTTTAAGGAACTAGTCAGTTAAAGTATTAAGCTGTAAAAAGAAAACTTAAAAAAAAAAAGAGGGGAAAAAAGTTTTAATTTATATGACCTATAAAGCATTTTCTCATCTCCCAACAACTTCTGCTATTACCCTCCCGTCTACTTCTCCTGGTTTTGTCCTTCGTCACTTTCCATTTTCTCCTTGATAGCATTTCCCTGGTGCCTCTCCAGCAGGTTCCCAGCCACAAGCCCCCCATCCCCAACCACCAGCTACCCCTTTGAGCCACACTAACTCTGGAGTCACCACTAACCCACACCACAATGATAGTCACATCTCTTCTCACACCATCATCCTACCCTTCGTCCCTCTTCTGTTCCACCTTTTCTCCCTTTCACCTTTTCATATTGCCTAGGTTCAGGGAGGAAAGCTCTGTGAAACCAAGCAGAAACAGACTTCCTGTTTTCATCTCAGGTGAGGGCCTCATCCAGACCCCCAGCAATATGCCCAAAGAAAACAACCCTAGAAAATGAAAAGTTGAATGTTTTACCAATGTCTTCATCTGCGTACAACCCATTTCCTAAGTGAGAAATTTCTTCCAATATGTAACACACACCTCTCTATACAGTACCCATTGCTACTTTTGTTTTCCTCGTGATTTTTGAATTCTCTCTAATGCAGAGTTCCAAGGCTAGTATAATTTTGTTTAATTAATAGGGTCCAGTATAAGGCTTTCTTGGAGAACTGATTCTTGATCACCAAAGGATGAAAACCTAAGAGTATAAGAAACTAGCACAATGAGAATATAGGACAATACTGTCCACTACTATGAGGAAATCTATGAAGTTTTTGTCCAACAAAGAATATTACAGCAAGAACTGGGAGAGGAAGAGGTCAAACAAAAGAATAAAGGATTACCACTGATTATCACTAGCACCACCTTGCTAGGCAATGCTTTATTAGTAGGCTGTAGTTTTGATGATTTTGATGATTTGATGCAGTTTTACTGTGTTTTTCGTGGTAATGCTTTATTTAAGTATCTTCTTATTATGAATTTATTTCGTATTGATTACAGTGGCTGTGATCATAAAGAATTCATTTGGCATGCCATGAATGTCATATGCATTCACATAATAATTTGTGCTTTAATTCAAGATTAATTTATATGGGAAAATGTTATTGTTGTTTTAACATCACTATCTTAATACACCTTGGTTTTTCCAGTAGTTTGGAAGAGCAATCCTAGCACCTTTACTGGAGCTTCTTTGTCTTACACAAAGAGTAACTAGTTACTCAAGAACTAACTAGAAACCTAATATGTTTTATAATTTTTAATTCTTCGAACCTTTAGGATTAGGGACTAAAAAAAAACCCTTCCAGAGTGCCTAATGGCCCCACGTCTCATGCTTTTGCTGAGCTAGCTAGACTAAGCAGGTTTTTCTATCTGTTTGACAGAACTGAAACAAGGAAAGTTAAAGCTTGCATTTCCTCCTACCCCAACAAAAAGACTTGTGTCTTGAGTGAGAGCTGGCAAACGCAGAAGGGATTACCTGTGACTTCAAACCCTCTGTAGATATGTCAAAATACACTCTGAGCAAATTGAGCCTTGACTAAAAGCAGGTATGTGCTGTGGATGCTATGTCTCATTGCATCTGTTACAGGCAACGTGTCAGCCACATCTCCATCCGGTTGCTCCTGACTGTGATGCAACATGACACAGTTTGATAACAAAAGGATGTCATACACCATAATGACTCCAGGCAGGCATTTGCAATGTGATGGGATGTGCTGCCATGTAGTAGCAGGTGACATACCTCTTCAATCAGTCATGGACTAATCGCTAAAGCTCCACTTTAGATTCACTTTGGAAAAAATCCTAAAGTCTTGATGATTATTTTCATCCAAACGTTTCAATATTGCTTCCTGCCATACTCACCCTGGCTTCCCTTCACTCTTCCTGAATTTCCAGGTAGCAGCTGAAGCTATACTCCAAAAAGAAAAAAAAAAAACCCACACCCATGCCCAAACCCAATAAACGCCTGGTAGCTGGGCTATGCACAAACTGATCCTCTTTGCTAGGGAATATGTATGCTTTCACCCTTAAAAATTAACAAAGAGAACGCTTCAAAGGTAAGAGGCTCTTCTTTATTTGTGCTATGGGAAGCAATAATGGAGATTTACAGTTCTTCAATACAGCAAAGGATTTCCCAGAATGCTGACTAACTGAACCACTCCATACTTTATTGATGTACCAATGCACTGAAAACACAGGTTTATTAATAAATAGCTTGACTGAAGTGTAAGATGTAGAGGGAGGCTGGAGAAGGACACCGTCTCTATGAAAAACAGGAAAGTGTGGAAAGAAAAAAAAACACATTTACTGTACGGGACTGAAGAAATACGATCAGGAGATTAACTTTGGGAATGGGGAGAGAAATTCAAGTGCCTGGGGAAAACACTGAAGAACGCAGGGAGATCTATGGGAGGTCTGCGCCTGCAAAACGTTTCCCCTCCTGTTTCTGGTTTATGCAGCTTTAACCATCCCGCCATTTAATTAATTTCTTTTGTAAAGAATGTCACACATGTAAAAATCTACTTTAGGAAAAAGAAAAAAAAAACAACAAAAACAAAACCACACAACAACCTAAACCCTGGCACATATGTGTAAGATGTCAGACCCAGGTTGCCTGGCAAGCAGTGCAAAGGAAAGCAAACTCTGGGCCACTGGTAGGAGGTGAGCTCCACTTGTACCATGTCCCCAGAGCATCCTTCCCTTTACAGAAATCAGCAGATCTGGGAACAAAACCACTCTCCTGCGCAGCCCACTACCATTTTGCCAATGGACTTTCATTTGCTTATGTTTCAGCTGCCAGTACTCCGCTGCCGTCGCTCAGCGGGACTCTGAGGAAAGCAAGAGGAATAGCAGGGGAAAACATCCCTCACATCTTCCCTTTCAACTTCAGGCAGCGTGGGGAAGCGTATCAACGTGTAGCAGATGTGCTGAGACCAAAGCGATCTCTTCCTCATGATTACAGCTGGTTATACCTGGGGATGCGCAATTTAACTCGGGCACAAACGTGCAAAGGAGAGGGGTACTAAAGTAAAATAAGTGGTACTAAAGGCTTTGTTCCATGCACTGTAATATGGTGTTTTATTTCACTAGACCTGGCTCACGCATAAAGAAAAGAGGCACAGTTTGATACATGCCTTCTCCAATGAGCACTGCTAAGTAAGTGTATTTGTTCTCAGTGTTGTTGTCATAAATATCATGAAATTTCTTATTTGAAGTTGAGAGCTAATGATTCCTTCTCCTTAATGTGCTACAGTGACTCTGCACCCTATTGTTTCCTACCCTTTGAGAATGCCCAAGGATGTCATTATAACTTCATATATCAATATCAAACCTTTGCAGAAGTTTGACTAAATGAGCAGTTATCTTTGTTTCTGAAAATAGTGTACCTTTCTTTTTTTTTGAACTTCATTTATCAGTAACTAGGTGTAGTCAATTGCTCTCCAGTATTGATCACAATATCTATAGCAGTCACAGAGTACCTTTGCTCAAGGTCACTGTAAGGTCGAGTTATGATCAATATGAATTGACTGTCTGCAAATAAATTTAAGTAGCTGACATAACCGAAAGGAGTACCTATTTAAAATTAAGGTGGACCATGTGTCCCTGTGTTAGAAAGGCTCAGGAACTCTAAAAGAAGACAAGAGGTACGAGCCACCTGAAAGAGCAGTTCTTCCTGCAATTAGAGGTGGATAACGATAGATCTAATCCTGAAAATGTTTACTCCTGGGAGTCAAAAAGCCCAGTCTTCAGTCTCAGTCTGCAATGAACTGACTCACTTGGGATCAGACTCAATGTTTTGAAAGTGAATAGGTTATTTTTAAGACAATATATGCAGGGTCTCTGTTGCCGTGCTTTGTTTCCCCAGAAGCTTTTTGTACTCAGCGCCCTGTAGAGAATCCAAAGGTGGCCAAATATCAATATCTACACCTTGTTCTTCAATCCCTATTTAGGCATCCATGTATACGATCAGCCATATTAACATGCTTTCCATTGAAGCCACCAACCTAAAATTTATTTATTTATTATTGGTAGATTTCTATCTTTCCTGTTGGAGTTTCAGAGAAGCTCTACCTGAGGATGTTAGAGTCTCTGGGGCAAAAAAGAAAACAAACGTAAACCAAAACTGAGTGGAATAACTGTGTTAAACCACAATGGGCTCAGACAACATTAGCCAAGGGAGAAATGTCCCAGGTGAGCCAGGCTCTGAGACACATCCTGTGATCAGGTCGCTGGCCACTGGATGTCACTGCTGCCTACCCAAAGGTAGCCCTACAGAGCACTTATGTGACTGTAAAAATTGTGGCTGTAGGAAGCAGTTTTGCTGGAAACATTCCACATAGTTAGGCAATTTCTAATTTCAGAAAAATAGGCTCATAAAGCTCAAGAAGGCAATACCCAACTTCAAGAGTAATTAGTTTCATTTGTTTGCTTCAGCTTTAACTGAATGAGAAACACTAATAAAGAGTAAGTTTGGGGGTCGTGAGTAGTTCCAGAAAGTTGCAGCCATTGTGCTTTTACAAAGGATATCTTCAACAGAGGTATTGCTTTCCAATCTCTTTCTAAAGAGCAAAACCAAACCCTCACCTTGGAAAATTCTCCTATTTTGGTCAGCCTGTACTTGCAGGAACAGTATATTAGTTTAGCTTGCCTGAAGGAGATACCACCACTGCTCCTGACCATTCCAGCTACCTACCATGAGCCCCACTGAATCCAAAATTCTGACCAGTATCAAGGAAAGATCTGGCCCACATCTGAAAAAAAAATCTGAAATTATTTTCTATATTTAGACTATAGAGTCTATATTATTATTGTTGTTATTAATTGAAGCCATTCATCTTGGTTCATCACATTAGTGCAGCGGCTCTACGGGTGGGATTTATATGACCAAACGCAGATGTCTATATTGCAGACATCTGAGCTAGGATCTTCTCACATTCAGGCTAGAAAAAGAGATGCCATTAATGTGGGATTAACCTCATCCTAAAGCAGATATAAAACTAGGCCAGATGAAATGCATTTTAAAAGGATCTATTTCTCCCTGTTGGCTTAAAGGAAGCCCAGATTGACTAACTCTGAGTTCACCTGGCTTTAGAAGTCTAGATCATTCGCATTCCCTCTGACTGAGCTAAAAGAAAGCCGTTAAGAAAAATAGGATGTTCCAGGTGTTCAGATCAGGAGGACCAGTACAGCTCATCTTAGGATCAGAGCTCTGCATCAGTTCATACCTCCAGAAGGCTGCCTTAAGTCTTCCCATGAAATACTCTAAGAGGAGGGAGCTCAGACCACAGGGATATCAATAACATGAGGCTTCCCAAGATGGCTGAGGCCACATAGTCTACTTCTGCTAGAGGTCTTGCTCTGTTAAGCTCCATCACAGCTGTGTGTTTCTAACCCTCCTTGCTGCGTTGCTTTTCTCAGAGTTGTGCACACTGAACCAGACCACCAAGGGGTTGGATAAGTACCAGACCTCATGCAGGAGAGAGCATGGGAACACACAGCCAAAGCAGGCAAGGCAGCAAGACCAAGTTTTCCTGGCAGTAGTGAGCCATCAGATCAGATCAGCCATCTCATGAGGCTACAACCATGTAGGGTATCCATCATGCCTGGGGGGAGAGACCACCCAAGCTAGGCAATATCTCTCCTCAGGATTCCCAATATGCCAACGCCAGCCTTACTTCATCATTCAAACCCTGCTCCAAGACTTCAGATGTACCATAAATTTGAGTCCCAGCTGCATTTCAAGCTTCACTGACCTCAAGCTGGATTTTCTGGTTGGTTAGAGTGGTGGTGTCCTGTAAGTCACACAAGATATCCCAAATTCCACCCTACCCAAGCAGAAACTGGTTCCTTTCACACAGGACAATTCTGTGCACACATCACCTATACGATGCCTGAGCAATCTCTTTCCTTTATCCACTTCCTCATTGGAACCCAGAAGCTTTTCCAGCCTGTCTTAAGACATCCATTGAGTGATACTCAGCTGGTAGCCAACTCCTCTGTGTTGGGAGCCGACAAGACAGCATCAGCCACTTTTTCAAGCATCAAAGCTCTGGCTCAGATGCTGTAACCACAGGATTCACACAGTGTCCATACCTTTGGCCTCACCACTTTACAGGTAAGGTGGAAAAAAAAGCATTTGTAAAGAGTTATACAAAGGAAGTACTGCTGAAAGACTTCTGTCTGGTCATGCTAAAAGTTTCACCAACTTGGCCTTCTGGAACTAGTCTTTCATTTTTAACTGAGATATCAGAGGGCTTTCCTAATAAAAAGATACATCATCCATTAGCTTATATATGTAACCCAAACGACATCCTCACAAGTGTAGCAGTCTCGGGGCCCAAACCATTCAAGAAGCAATTACAAAATCAATAACACATGCTGCGGTGATTACATTTGATTAGAGACAGCACAGAAGAAAAAAAAAGATATTCACCCACACCCCCATCCCTAAAACATTAATTCTTCATTGTGAAGAAGGTTCTGGTATATAAGGTTTCCTCCTCATACATGAAGGAAATCAGCCTGCTCTATTAGTACTGATGAACACAAATCAAGACATTGAGCACTAAATTTAGGGAAAGAGCAGAGCCATATGAAATGAGGCTTTCTCCCTCATCGTTGGGCCAAAAGCCCACATCCCTTGACAACTTGGATGCAGAGCCACATGTTATGGTTTGGGCCCATCCCTCATCACCAGCTTCTCTTTTCCTCTTACATACACACACCCTTAGATTTTAAGTCATCTATTGATTAACTGCTTTTGTGGATATATAACTGAACAGACTATGGCTTACTCCAAGGAAAAATTATAATAAAGTTACCAATATGTTTGGGATTTGATAGGGCCTAGGCAGGCCAAGCTAGTCGAGGCTGTTCTCCTTGAGTGTTAAATACATACATATTTTAACACCTTGCAACGAAAACTTACAGCCTAGAAGGCCAATATAGTAAAGCAAGGGAATAGGGGAGAGAGAGAAATGGAAGCGATCCATGAGGAAACGTGTTGGTGAGGCCATTCGTGCCGGGATCTTCTCCAAACCAGCACAGGCCCACATGTGATTCCCACCCCCAGCAAAGTTTCCAGCACTCCTGCTGTCTTGCAGTACGATGCACCCTTTCTCTCACTCTTCTGGGGGCCTGTAAGCTCACTTCCACATACAGCTGGGCTTTCTGGTCCTGAAGAGGCAGCCAAGTTCCCATGTCCTATCATTGCCCCTGGATGTGCAATATGTATAGTTGACATTACTCCATCAGACTGTAACCCAACCTCATGAGGAGTTTGGGCTTTCTGAACTAGACAAACAAGTAAAACTCACCCAAAATTAATATATTACAGCTCAAGGTAACAAAGACTCCACATGAGGCTGAGAAAAGAGCCAAATGCTGTGCTGCATGGAAAGGGATGGTTGTCTCCAGAAGGTCCTGACCCTAAGTCTGAGCCAGGAGGCTCCTGGTACAACCCCCACAAGCTGTGCTAAGATAGTATAGCCATCATGTGCTTCGAAGAAACCAAATACAAGGTTTTACTTCCCAGTCTAAAGTCTTAGTAGGTAAATTGTGCTCTCTCTAAAAATGTATCTTTTAAAGATAAAAATTAAACAGCTTGTTATGCAGTCACTATTCAAGCAAACCCCCTCATGCTCAAATATTTAAAAGAGTCCTTTTGTTTATTTTTACTGTCTCCAGTGGGCTATTTGCTTGAGTCAAGACTGCCAGATTTGGTCCCATGGAACTTGATCTAAATAAACTGCAGGAAGTGAACGGGAAAAAAATCTTGTATTGTTCCCTTATTGCTTGAATTGCCTGAACTGCATTCAGGTAGTCTGACCTCTGTAAACATCTGTTAACATGCACAGAACTTGAGTTCCTACAGTTTGCAAAGCACAAATGCGATATTAAAAGCATAAATATTCCCTTCCTTCTGAAAGTAAGTTTCCACCTTAAATAAATTAAATTGTGTTGCAGCAGTAGCTAAGGTGGTCAATGCAATTAAATTCAAAACCTGAATGTATTGAACTTTCTGCAATTATACATGGGTCATCTCTGGACAATATGTTGGCCATCTGGTAGCATCTGTGCTGTTCCCACTAATAGAGTTCCTGCTGTGGCTCCAGGCCATGACAGGCAGCACTAAGCAGGTCACATGTTGTGTCTTTCAGCCATATTTAGGTCACAGTTTTGGGGGATGCAGGAATAATCTCGTCACACAAAGGCAAAGAAAATGAATAACCCTTCTCAGGTATTTTGTGCATACAAAAAGTTAAAGGAATACTTTTCAGGATTTTGTCTGCTCCTTAGCCCCAGGATTAAGACCAAATAAGTCAAGACAACTATTGCATTTAAAACTGCAAAGCTAACCCAGATATCTCTTTTCTTACCTCTTTAATAAGGCTCTCACACACAGCAGAACTATTTACTGGCCTTCAAGAATAAGGTACTGAAAATAACATACACATTGCTTTTTTTTTTTTTGGAAAAATACATAGTGACTCCTTTTCGTGTTCTGTTTTGATCACACAGAGATGTTCCTGAATAATCCTGATTAGCATCTGCTGCATGAGAATGCCCCCCCACCCAAATTCTGGACAGGCCTAAGGGGGAAAGAGCAAGGAAAGGAGGAATGTAAAGAGTTTTGCAAAAAACTAATAAAATTGAATGGCTTTCAGGCCACGTATTTTGCCACAAACCATTTTAGTGAGCAGACTAATGAAGAATTAGTTTGGTTGTCATAAACAGCATCACTTTTCAAATAAGGAAGAAAGGCTACCAATAATGCCTATATTATACCTGTACACTTTGATGACTTTAAAGAGATGTGCACACAAAGTCATATTTGCCAAAGATAGTGTTTTAAAATAACGTACCACTGATGTGTTTGCTGCAAAATTAATTTAATATGGATTTAAAAAACAATGCGCTCTGTCTCTTGACCAACATAAGCAATTTCAGTTTGACATCAATTAGTGAGTAGCTTTTACTCTTATAGACATATTTATAATGGAAAGGAGTGCATTTAGGCTTTAAGGTCCTGCCAACTAATCAATTTGATGAACTAATTGATAATAAATGTTAATTGACAACTAACAGCAGTCAATTAATTGCATTTCAAATGCAGCTCCAGGAAGCTGAGTTGAACATTATTCTACCTCCAGCTACTCAAATAATAGCTCAGCAATGACTTTGCAACAGGCTTCAAAGGTCAAAATGGGCTACTCTCCTATTTGTCATAAGATCTGGGAACATGTGTTCATAAAAAGCAGTGACCTGTGCACATGCCTGGTTTGCACTGTAATTCTGATATGATGGCTGCTCACGAGGCTTATCAACACCCCATTCATAAAGCCACGCCGCAGCTGTATCAGCACTTTCTCTCTATAATCCCCAGTTCAGACCTAAATTTCTCTTGGGGTGACACACACGACTCGGGTTCTCCGCTTGGAAGAGACATTTCTTTGGTTAAAGCTGAAACTAATCAAGTTTCCTTGTTGTTTGTTTGGTGGTTTTTTGTGTAGGATGAGGAAAAGTCCCTTCTCCCTGACTGGGTATCATTGCCTTGAAATATTCTGTGCAGCTCCCAGATTTTTTTAGCTCATCTCTTTGGAGAAAACACTTTGGCCTTTTGGCAGCAGTGAAGAACAGGGCATTAATTAGATAACAGTGTACACAGGTAGAATGATTTCTGGTAGTTTTCAGCTTAAACACATTTTAAGAAACTGCTAACTGATGTGAGAAAGTGACCAATTAGTGATTTTCTTTAATATTTTACCTAGACCTTAAAGGCTCCAAGACAGGCAATCATGTATATACATACACTGAAAAAAAAAAGTGTGGTATTTCACACAGCATGAAAATTTAAATTATTTAATATTTGCCTACACTTGCTTCCTAGCATCAACTTGCTTGCACCTCACCTCTCCCCATCGGCACAGCTGTGCGACAGTTCTCAGCCTCTTTAATTTCCTTCACTACATCTCCTTCAAAACATCATCTGCTCCCTCACCTTGAGCTGCCACAGCTCAGGTAATGTTTCAGAAACCCATCTTTCTCCCGTTATACTTTGTTACGAGTTCTCCCTCTTCAAAAGGGTTGGACTAGATGATCTTTGAGGTCCCTTCCAACCTAGACAATTCTATGATTCTATGAAAAGCAGGCTATTGGAGGAGGCAGTGCCCATCACAAAGATCCTAATCTCTGCCTACACCCCTGGATTTTTCCAAATCAACTGTTTTAACCCAAACTATGGTACTTCCCTAGTTGGGGGATAAGCAGGTACAACTAAATTGCCTAGAGCCCTTTCAAAACTGAGCTGGATAGAAAAAAAAAAAAAACCAGCAGGATTCATGCATTTTTCTAGGATAGACCCCCTGAACGTTACAATGCTCCTTATCTCTTCTGAATTATAGTCTGCTGGATCTGCTCAGGATCAGCTGCATCTCCTCGCTAATCCAGCAGCTAGATGAGACCAAGAGGGGTGCACGCTGGGAAACCAGGGGCTTTGGTGACAGTAGGGCTCTTATGACTCCCAGCTCCACTTGATGAGTTGCAGGTATTACTCAACTGATTAGTATCTGAGAAAAATAAATATCTAGGTGAAGAGCAGCTGGCCTTAGCTCAAAGTTAGATAAGAAAGAAATGGCAAGAGCAGAAAAAAAAACTGGCAGGAGCAATAATTTCGCTTTTACTGAATACTGCTCGTTTGAGAGCGCAGAGGATGGTACGTGCTCTTGGATCCAAGCTGCTTTGTGAACTGCTCCTAGAACTAGCAAAATTAGCCAGATATAGCACAGTTTTCAGTCCTCAGGGCAGACTGAGCCTCTTATTTCTGCACTCCAAGGGTGTGTCATAAATTTCTCCCCATCCATTGAAGGGGTACCACAATAATGATACCTCTGAGGGCTACAAGGCAGCTCCATGGCAGCTCCCCTCCACCACTGAGATATCACAAACACCTTAGGGATAGCCTCCCCTAGGCTCTGCACATCCTCGCCAGGATGGGAGACCCACACTGGGGTCCCAGGTCCAACCCCTGGGCACCGTCTATTCTCTTTACAGTCCCCAGCAGCAGCCAGATCCAAGCAGAACGATGAAGTCAACCACACAATCTGTTCCTGACAGTCCAGGCCACCTTTGTGGAAAACCTCTAGCCATAGAGATCCATCTCTGAAACAAGTTTTGCTGATTTTAAGAAACACTTCCTTGTTCAGATTTATCTTTCCTAAAGATACAAGAAAAACTACTTTTTTTTTTTTAGCTGGACGATCAAATCTTTTAAAAAAAATAAATAAAAAACCATATGTGCACAGCAAGAGGCAGCAAAAGAAGGTTTAATCCCTTCTTGGGGCTGTAACTTTTCCTAATGAATTACACGATCCTTCACACTATAGCAACAAGAACAGCAGAAGCAGAAGCCCAACACTAGTGCTACCTTCCTTGCAGACTGGAACCTGCCAGTAATTTTCCTTCCCTAAAATTTCCATCCTGTCATGACAGATAAAGTGGCAGGGTCTACCATTCCTAATCGCTGGCCCCAGCTCCTGCTGAATTCCAATATCATGCACAGTTTAGTTATGGACTTTAGGCTGCAATTCATAGCCAAACCATGGAAGAGATTTAATTCAATAGTGGCTGGGGTCACAGGAAGAGGGTGCCAAGAGTAGCAGACCCTGTAGTAAGATATCCTGAGAAAGACAGTTACCGAAGGCAGAAAATAGACTGGATGGTTTTTGTGGGGGCTTACAGGAACAGTAAGAGGACAAGAATCAAAGCCCTCCAGGAAAGTTATCACGTTAGAGAGAGGAAGACGGTGAAGGCTGGAGGGTGGGCAGGCAGCCTGGATGGAGAAGTGCTTTGGTTTGAGATGGGTGTTCTTATATTTCAGGCTCCCCACCTGGAAACAGAAAATGGTCAGAACTGGCTTTTGCTGGAGTAAAAGTGGTAAATTGCCCGAATCCTATTGCCTCCAAACTCATTAGGCAACAGCTCTTACTATAACACACAGAAACTTAATAAAAGGCTGCAAAATATTTCTGTGACACATTGGTGCTAGGAGATGCTAAACAAACCAAGTCAAATTCAAAGTCCCCTTTATGAGAGAGGTAGATTTTAGAAAAGCAGAAAACCACATTCAGAGAAATTTCAGAATAAAAATCTAACCCAATAAGCATCATTCAATACCTTTTCCACAACAATGACTTCCCCAGATCTACAAGGGCAGCCAGGAAGGGTGAGGAGGGACTGGTTTCTGGGCTGAAGGGTGTTTCTGCACAAAAGCAGATGTTTGTGGGTGGCTCAGGAATAAAATTACCGTCACTTGCAGGTACTTGTACTATACTCACAGAAAGGTTTACAGTAAATACTTAAAAGCTCCGGCTGAAACGTCCGAAGTCATTTATTTTACACCATGACACAAACCCTGCATTAAAACTATCACTGCCAGGAGTCCCTGCGAACGTAACTATTTTTATGGACCAAATGTTGTGGGTCAATGTTTTAACACAGGCTTGCTGTACAGTATATTGCTCAGTAAAACGTCCCTCCACTGCAGGCGTTTAACAGCCTGTCTGTTGCTTAGCCCATTACCTCAATTCTCTGCTCTTTCCATTTTATTAAAGCCCAGAGAGTCAAGGGGATGCCCGTGGGTAGCGTGGGGCTGATCTGCAAACCCTCCAGGGTCAAAGGGAAGGGTCGCAGCCCATGATCTCCACCACGTCAATGCAAGCACTGGCAATCACCGATGACACCCCTCCCTTTCCAGGCAAAGCAGCAAAAAGCATCCACCATTGACTTTTTTTTTTACATAACGCTGGGGCCAGTGTCCTAGATTTTCTTGGCAAGCAGTCAAAAAAAAAACAAAAAAAAATTCTTCCTCAGCGTCGGGCAAAGCTTCCCACCCCAGGGCGCTGGGGCGATGCGCCACATCCCTTCCCCATCCCATCCCAAAGGCTTCCAGCCGGGAGCTCATTTTTGGCGAGCTGCCAGAGGAGGGTGCTCTGTTGTTAGACGAAGACCCTCCAAATTGGAGAGGAAGGGAGAGAACCGAGGAGAAGGAATCCTCTTTACCTTACATCTCCCTTTTAGGAAAGGGACACTCCGGTGCCTGCCTTTTTTTTTTCCCCCCTCTCCCTCCCTCTTTTTTTTTTTTTTGTCTCATTCTGTCACTCTCTGGTTCTTTTACAATGGCAACAACAATGATCTTGTCTAAATGATTTCACAGGCTATTATTCAGACACTCAACTTTTAACATTTCAATTTTGTCATTTTGTTACTACACAAAAGGTGCACTTCTCCAGTATAATGTTCTGAGAATTATGTCAATGAGCAGTAATGGCTTTTAACATTAACTTGATCATTAACAACTACATTATCTGTGGCATAATCAGCACCTCAGTCTATTGTGCAATATTACTGTACAGATTTTGGAAACCAAGGCCTGGCCAAAGCAAGATTTCCTTGGATTAAGTTGTGATTTTTCTTTTAATCGAAATGCTTTTAAAACACTATTTTTTGTGAGCTTTTTAAATTGTGTTTATATCAGTTTGTCTTACCCCTGGAAATGGGTGGAAAACTATTTTTTTTTAAAACCAACTGAGAATTTCCAGGCTTGGTTTTCAATCAGAGCAACTAGATGAGTTTAACTAAACTAGCACAAACTGCAGACCAATCTCAGTAAGAGCATCTAATTTGAAAGTCGCTCACCTCCAAAGCCTGTTCCATTTTCACCTCAGTTTTCCTCGATCTGTTCCATAAATTTGCCAACAGAAGCTATGCAGATGTTAACGCTTTTATATTGCTAGACAGAGGGTTGCCAATTTTAATTTGTCCTTGCCTAAGAGTCAAAGGTAACATGACATTTCCAATTCTTTTTCCATGTTTTCAAAATAAAACTGCCCTACGATTCACTTCTCTGTATCCTTCTTGTTGGTAACAAACCCCATAGCCCATATTGAACACATGTTCTTGGGTGCAAACTTTCCTGGGAGAGAAGGAGCAGCGACCCCAATTCCTCTGACATATTAAGGACCAGTGGTTTAACCAATTGGAAAGCCTTTATCACTCCAGATGGGATAAATCTATTGATTTTAATTGAACAATGCTGATTTAGTCCAACCAAGCACCTGCCCAAACCCCTGCACCTCTCTAAAGAGTCTCTCATTAGGATCTCAGACACAAGCCTTACGACCACTCATAAATCAGGACACACCCCCCCACACACACACCTGACACTTATTCCCAATCAGGAAAACAGCAAAGCCATCAGCAGGGAAGTGTCTGTCACAAGGTCACACACAAGTCAGGGACCAATCCAGAATCAAAAGTTAGTTCTTCTGGCTCTCACATGTGCAGTTTAACCACCGAACCATATCTGTCCATGTGTTAAAGACAAACTGCCACAGACTCACTGGTCATTACGTGCTCCGCTGCTTATGCATTTCAGTGACTTTTATGGCCCTACTGGTCAGTGCTCCGCCACCCAGTGGTTACACCATCGCTCCGGTGTCTGATCATTATCTCCGAGCTATCCAGGGTTACCAAAGGCAAATAAAAGGGAAGCCAAAGGAAAAAAGATCCTAAAAATCCAACAATGACTTCTAAAGTACCAATGGATACATTTTAGAGAGTTTGAAGGGATGCTTTTTTAGGATGATCAGGTGTCCCCACATGGACACCTGAGTCTGCTGAAGTGAGGAGAGCCTGAAGGCACGTGTGGTGGGCAGACAGCAGTTGAGTAACCACCATGCAGTAGAAAAACCCAAAGCAGCTCCACCCTGCAAGCTCTGCAGCAGTGAGGTGATGGGAAGAGGACCTCTTAACTGCCTTTTTCCACTTTCCTTGATGTGCCCTGATATGTGCTGAACATGGAAAACAATGGGAACATCATGTTGTAGCCACTCCTAGTGATGAGGAAACCTGCAGCTTTGGAGAAGATGGGCATTTTGTGGCTGCAGTGTACTGGTCTAATGCAGTCAGGAGCTGAATAGCAATGAAAATAATCATTTAGCTCCATGTGTAAATAATTTCATTCTAGTAACAGCTACAATCATAACAATAATGAAAACAATCACAGAGACTCAGAGAAGCATTAGAAAGATGCCACATTCAATTTACAGAGTTAGTTAAGCTAAGTCTTACATGAAAGAAATATTTTAATATCGTAATTAGATATTTCTTGGGAAATTCTTGCCTTATTCTTCAGCCAGTTTTGCAGGCAACTGTGGTTATTTTTGGATGTTGCTGTGATTCCTGGTGTTCACAAGGAACGTCTCTGCCTATGGGCTTGAGGACGTGCTCAGACTGCTTCAGTGCTGCAGAACCATCGGCAGCACTGCAGCTCACAACCTGGAGAGAGCCTATGGCCACACTCACTGCTGTATCCCCAGGGAGCAACAAGAAATTCAGGTCTAGGGCTGCAGAGGTCTTCATCAGAAATGGAAACCATTAGCCATCTAGTGAGCATGACACAAAGCTCTTTGCATTTTGAGGCAATTTAAGCACAAACTCGAAACAAGATCAAATCTTTTTTTGAAAATTAGTGAACAAGCATGAATAGGCACAAATTTAGCTTTAAAGAAGGAGGAGACATATGTGACCAGACAGCTTTTCAGCTTGTGAACATCACAGTTCTGCCAGTGTGATGTGGTTCATACCACCCAAGAGCTGGCTCAGGTATATTAGCATCTAACTCAGTGCTTGAAGACACATGTCCAAGTATGTCACCCTTAAAAGTGTATTCACTTCAGAAATCAAATCTCTGTTTTACACACTTACATTGACATGCCTTTGTTAATAACTTTTTTCAGTAGTTCCAGTACAAATCACGGTACTGTCAAATACCCCAGGACCAGGAGATCACAAGTTCGACAAGTAGCAGATGCCCATTTGGAGGTTTTAAATAACATTCATTTGTTTTCCAAATCCAACAACACAAGCTACCTACAACTTACCAGCAGTAAACCCAGACACAAAGCCTGTAAAAACGCATTCCCCTACCTTATTCATTATTTCAACTAATTTCAGTCCAGGGACTATCGCAAGAAATGAGAAAGAAAAACCTTAGAGGTTTCACACAAGCTGTTCCTGTTTAAGGACAGAAGTTTTAGCTCAAATGCAGCATAATTGTGATGTCATTGAACACAGCAGAAGCTGCAGGCGAGCCGCGTGCTTTCATTGTAATCCCACTATTGTGGGCATATTTGAATCACTATAGCATCTTCAGACTATAATTATAACCGTTTGTTGTTTTCTGTGGTTTCAAAGATAATAGAAGTTGTTCATAAAACCTACACGATGCCGATACGCTGCATACAAAACACATATATTTTTGTCGCAGGCAAAATATTCCCAACAAGAAGCCTGCGGACCAACAAAGTAGAATTTAATATTATCCTGACCAGCAACTAGAAATAGAGCAGCAGAGGTACAAACCCAAAATACTCAGACCAGATCAGATAAACCAAGGTAGACTTGCCTGGTTAACTGGGACACGCTTTCAGCAGCTGAAGAAATGAAGAAACAGCCCACTCAAAGGCCATCTTGGTTTACACGGTCTCATCAGCAGTCTCCAACAGAGGTCCATCATGAAAAAAGAAAAAAACTCCAGTGGAAAAGAGGAAAAATAAGAAGAAAAATCCATTTAACAGTGCTTATCATGCTCCCCTGCCCTCCTCTCAGCCAATCTGAAATGACAGAGGTGTGGTGCCTCCTAATCCCACTGCAGGGATCTCACAGCTGGGCCTCTCCCACAGGTGTTACACATGAGTTTTCAGGGAGGTCCTTCCAGGCCAGGGATCACCTGCAGCTGTTAGGCAGCAAATGAGAGACCAGCCCTCACACACGGTTAATTGGTAGGTTCGCTCAGCTGCACCACCTTGCTGTTCAGCTTCACCCACAGAGGTGCAAAGAGAGGCAGATGTGGTATTTGGCAAGCTGTCAAGACACATCTTTCTTTTTAAAAGTAAGGCACACATCACTGGCTGCTCTCAGCCAGGTCCTTCTGTCTGTAACAACACTGCCGTCGGCACTGAAGATGCCCTTTTCAAATGTGGTCAAGGAAGAGTGGGTGATATAGGGGGAAAACAGTTATTTTTTTCCAGGTGCTACCCGAGACAGACTCCTACCCTTCCCACCCCACGCTGCTGTCAAGAGTTGCCCTCAATACTTGCAGATAATACTTCCTTGTGGAGGTATTCTTTCACCAGTCACCAAATTAACCTTACTGGACTAGCCAGCCATGGGTCCAGCCATCCTGCCACATGGAGGGTCTCGTGCTGCACCCGTGATATGACACAAGGCCCGGAAGCCATCACCCTGACATCAATCATACACACAACACATCGCAGACAGCAGCATCCCACTTTCACTTTTACCAGCGGTGTCATTTTTATTGTTTCATCCATCACTCTGTACCCTTCAGTCTGCGGGCAGTCTCTCCCTCTCAGTATTCCTTGGAGTTTTGGAGCCCGAGGAGAGACTTGAAGCTTTGGAAGTACCATAAAGGTTATTCCCATTGACACCCATCGCAATCTTATTGTCTCGCTGGCTCAATAGTAATGGTCACTTGAAAAGTTAATGGTGATGCTGCTACAGTGAGTCTCGTGGTGCCTGCACCTCCTATCAGAAAAAACATTCAAAGTGAATCTGAAATCAAAGTAGACAAAGCTAAAGTTCTGCTTATGAATGTCCCACCCAGTAACGGCAACGTTGTCTCCTTTGATTTCAAATTCACTTTGAAACTCTCCAAAGAGGAGGTGCGGGCTCAACTGGGGAAGCAGAAGATGGAAAATGGGAACGCCACCCGTTTACTTCTCACGTGGCTGGTGATAACAGGTGGAAGACGCTTAACAAAAACCATAATGAGGCCCCAGTGCCAACGGGAATTATCTCCCCACGTTATCCCTTAGCGCTTGTGCTTCCCAGCATGGATGTAGAGGGCTTCTTGTTATTCCAGAAACCACCCAGCGCAAACGGAGCGGCTCGTTCCAGCTGAACCGGGTCTTTCTGCATGAGCTGACATTTTGGAAAGTAGTTTCCTTCTTGGAGCTGAGACGGGATTTTTCTGGCTTTAGCAAAGTGGGAAATTGTCCACAGCCCTTAACTTCCACTCCTAGCATATTTTCACTAAGTAATTTGCAAGCAAAACAGACCAGAAAACGCTCGGTCAGAGCAACATGTTTTTATAGCCGCTTTATTTGAAGGAGCAGAATATTTTTTTTGGTAATGTTGCTGGAATGGCAGTTCCCAGATTTGTCACGACACCATTTGCTGCTTTTTGCACACATTGATACCTTTATACCCAAAGATAAAAGTGAGCAGCACTGCACCGTGAGAGGTTTCCATCCACGGTCTGGAGGCACGAACAACCTTACCCTTCCCATGGTGAGGGAGACCCACTAGACCCACCACAATGATAAAAAAAAGGGCATTTTTGACGGACACTGAAGCTCCCTCAGCACGCTGACTCCAGGATCACCTCCTTCCTTCACAGTGCTACTTCTTTCCTGATGACACTTAGCTGGGAGCTGGGAAGGGCAAAGCTGGCAGACTGGAAGATTGCCTAATGTGCTGTGACTGACATGTAATCGAATATTCAACCACTGGTCCTCATGTCGGCGGTAAAGTGAATATGACACCCTTCAGCTTAGTTGTGATCACGCCTCGCTCTTCTGCAAACGGTTCCATAAAGGTGCAGCCTGGCTCCTTTACCAGAGGGATGTGTGAGATGGGAGAGCAGTCACGGAGGTCACCTGCTGCCGGGAACGTGCCGAGGACCCTGCGAGGGACTGACCTTTAAATGCCAACCGCATCCCCGCCGCGCATCCATCCTTCCCCCCCTGCGCCTGGCGCCGAGGTGGGACTCACTGCACGCTCTGCTTTCACAACCACCATCACGCTCAATGACCTGGACGAGCCACCTGTTCGACATCAGATGACTCTTTATCTCTCCTGGCCTTTTTGGATCTGTGAGTTGCTGAGGGGGGGAGAAAAGAAAAGAAAAGAAAAAAAACGACATACACACACAAACAAAAAAGAACATTTGGGGGTGGGAAACCCCAAGGGAAGGAACTCAGATGTTCGGGTCAGGCCTTAGAAAAGGTATCAATTCTTCTTTCCACTTAGCACAGCCTGCTGCCTGCCCGGGCTCTTTGTCTCTGCCCTCTTCCCAGTACGGAAAGCATTTCCCTTTTAAATGACATCTGAGCGCTGACATGCTGGAGGCACCCATCCTGCATCATCTCTGGCAGATGGTGCAGCTGGCCACGATTTTCGGGATTGCTTAAATAAAACCGCAGTGCCATATCAAGAAATGTAGCGAAAACGCTCAACAGTGCTTAAGATGTTTAAACATCACAAACTGTCTGAGGCTTCAGATTGCTGTACTGCGCATTTTCGGTGATGTAACTACCCTTATCGATGAGAAGAGTAAAATCGCCATCACGATTCATTTTCTTTTCTTTCTGGGAGGCAGAGACAAGTCCTACAACACACCAAATATCAGACTCTTCTGTCCTGCTGCATTAGGAAAAAAAGTTTGGAGGGTTGTAACACCACGAGTCAAAACCTTGAGGTTTCTGGAGACAGGAGCTTCACTGCTCCAAGCATCAGATTCAAGATGCTCTGATGCCACCGAACAAGAAGCTGACCCACTCCTTGGGTCCACAAAGCTGGTAACACCTCCACATGGTTTTCACAGACGTGCAAGCAATTTTAGTGGAAGTGGCAACAATGAAGTCAATGTAAATGCTGCCTTCCTTTTTCCCCTATGGTTTCCCCTGCTTTGAGCTAATTAGCCCAATGGCCACTTCCCTGTCCCCTGGAGATGATTGTGCTTAGTGGTATATGTGTTTTGGGAAAAAGCCTGTTAAGTGAAAATTGTCGTTGTCATATTGTCATTTAGCTCTTTCTGGAGCTACAATAAGTCTTCAGCTTTTCTACTGGTGATTAAAGTTAGATGTGATATTGGAAAATAACTGTAATTGGTAAACTTTGAGTTGCAACTGCTGAAATCTGGGGTTGTGGAACTGAAAAGGGGGGTTTAATGCCCAAAGTGATGTGATTTCTTTGAAGGTTTAAGCCTCATAGATCCCAAAGTACTTGAGACAACCTCGCAGCATTTATGAAGTTACCACAAGAAAGCCTTTACCTGTGGGTGTCAAATAAGATCCCTGACATCTGCACCTACAGTAAAGTTACTGAATCCAGTGACTCTTGGGAATCATTGGAATTTCTGGAAAAATTTACCACTTCCCCCTGCAAGGGAGGCACCTGGGAAGAAGCTAAGACTCCTGAAAGAAATGACCGTGCCTTCATTTTCTTCTCTAAACCCTACTCAGCATTACGTTGCCTCAGGAAATAGCGCCTGCCATGCCAGAGTAGCTTTCAAAGATACCCAGAAGTCTTGATATAAAGTCAATGCCTGAGAAGCTGAGATGAATTCCAGCATAGTTCCAGGCAGTTATGAACTTATTTACTGGGTTTATTGACTGGCAAGACTCTAGGTATTTCAGAACACCATCTATCACCCAAGGTATCACCCCAGCGTCCTCCTCGCATTGCCTTCCCCCCAGTAGTCCCCAAATTATGTGGGAAAGCAGCAAGAAAAGGGCACGTAGCCCGCTCCAGAGCTCCTCACACATCTCTCCAACAAGGCGATGCTGTGAGTGTGGGCAGCTGGTCGCCTTCCATGGGGACCACGCGCGCCGCTTCCACCGCGCTCGGGCACCTCCGGCCACAGATGTCGGCTTTTATTGCTCAGGTCTCCCATATCACTGGGCCACCTGTACAACATATTTACCATACAGCAGTTATTCCGTGGCTGTTTGCACTGAAATAATCTTGGCAGGAAATGGTAGTTAAACCCAAGCATAATTTTTTACACTGGGCGTAATGTAAAATCACCTCTTTGGATAAGTAATATCCTCTCGTTGCCTTCTTAATGGAATATAGTATTTCTTGTCACCATCAGAAATTGGACAGAATTGGTATTTAAGGTCTAGACGTCTCCATTCCATGTCCAGATTGCAATGAGATTGCCTGAGAAAAACGTGCAACTTCCACAAACGCTGGATTTTAGGCGTGGGATACTGTTGGACACCTCTCAAACGCTGAGATGGTGAAACGCAGCCCTGTCACTGAACTGGGTTTGAACGGAGGCCTCAGATTCAAACACAGATCCAGGATTTGGATGTGCTTTTTTGGATTGAATCCTATTCCTAGCCATGTCTATTTAATGTAGCAGAGCAGGCTATCACACTGGATAAAAAAAAAATCATGGGGTTTTTAAGCAACTTAAATTTAAAAGCAACTACTGCTTTTTTTTCTTTTTTTTTTTAAGTGAATTCAAAATTTTCTTCTCCCAAACTTAGAGAGGTGGTGTGACTCTGAATATTACAAGAACATAATTTTCTGCTGCCACTGTTCAAGAGATACAGTATTTTTTCCCTCTGTTTGCCTTAAAAATTAGGTTGCTAATGATAATGTTCTTCTCATAGATGATCTTGTACTTTTTAATGATACCCATAGTTTTCCTCCACATAAATGACTAAATCCTCACAGAAATCTCTGTCTTGATTAGCACTCCTGCTAGTAAAATTTCACATACTAAATCAGTACCAGCTGTAGCAAGAAAGAATGAAAAAGGCAAGTGTAAATGTTCCATATGCCCTACCAAATTGGCATCTGTGTCAGTAACCCTGTGTTTTTTTAAACAATTGTATACATACATTCTCAGAAGTGTTTTGCTCACAGGATTCTGCAAGCAAAATTTCCTCTGTTGGTACATCACTGAAATGTCACATCTAAAAAAACCCCAGTAAGTAGTTTTTCTTCTTCTCCTTCCTACACCCAACCCCGCCGTGCAATTCAATGAGTTACCTCCAGTTTACTGCACCTTTATTTTGACGGCTGCTCCCCGCAACCTGACACGGGAGCCCTTCTGCAAAGCTGCTTCACATTTAGCGCTGGGTGATTAGTAACACCAGCCAAAGCCAAACCTACCACGGCATTGTAATTATTTCCAAGCTGAAGTCAGAAATCGGGACTCGAGTTCCAACTGGGCTGTTGGGGAATGCTGGGCTGGGGAAGCATTCCTACGAGCCAACGAGCTCGTCTTTCGCCTGACTCAGGGATGATGATGATGATGATGATGATGATGGTGCAGGAGGGAGTGTGGCCTGGGGACAGCCCCAGAATGGTCAGTGACTCAGCTTCGTCAGGCAGAATCACGATTTGGGTACAGGGCGGGCGATGGTTAGAGCCTCTTGGACCGTCCTCACGGCAGTAAACTGGCTGAGCACCACCTGCTCCATCCTTTTGCCCTCTAAGAGAAGAAAGCCCAGAATGCGGTGCCATAAATACTCACAACCTAAACGTAACCCACTATGTCCCCAGCGAAAACACTTTTAAGTCAGTTTGTGCCTATCCTGCGACTGGAATTTGATCAGTCCGGCGAAATGGACTTTCAAAGTTAAACAAACATTAAGTAGCCCTCCAAATGGGTAGCAAATGCCCGCAGCCTCCTGCGGAAAGATGATCTGGAGCCAGACTGTCCGCTGGTGTAAGTCAACCTAACTTCACTGGGCTTCGGTGGGGCTCTGCTGATCAACACCAGCTGACTGTCTGATCTGCTGGAAACCCCAAAGCCAGCCCTTGTCTTCCCCTGACGCGGGATGATACAAAATAAACAGGAAGAATTAAGAACCAGTTAAGAGCATTAATTGGATGTTTCTGAGAGGAATAAAATATTTCTCTCCTTTTCCAAAAGTCAGAAAGACCCTCTCTCTTCACACTCTTGGCCGTGACAAAGTGGTGACACTCGTTATGTTGGGGTTTTTTTCTCCCAGTGCAATATGGAGTGTATATTTGCACATCATGTCATGCCTGTCCATGGTAATCAGAAGCCATTATTTCCAAAAAGCTCAAAATTCCCTCCTGGAGTCTGGTATGCCAAGTTTTAGTTCACAGTGATTTCTTCTTTTTTTTTCTTTTTTTTTTTATGGTTGATTTATAATTGCTGCAAACAGAAGTTTATAATGGAAATGCTGACAAAACCATAACTACAGTGTCACATTAACGCTACTATTGCTGCCTCTCTGACAGACTTTCCTTTAACCCTATGAGCCAAGACTTGTATCAAGTATCAACAAAAGCCCAGAACACACAGGGCACAGCAGACAGAGTAGAAAACTGGAGACAAGGCTCCTGGAATAAAGTCCTTGCCTCAGTGAAATCAAAGGGATTTTATCCCTGGTGTCTCGTCTCGCTTCTGCCAGACACTTGCTGTGTAATTTGGACAAATTTATCCTCTGCAAAATGGACAGGAAAATATGTTCTGCACTTACCTTACAAGTGTTGCAGCATGATTAGCAAATCATGCTATTAAAGGAAGCAGGGGAAGGCTAAAGATAAATATAAGTGCTACCTACAAATTATTTAAAAAAAAAAAAAGGCAAAATATTATTCCAGGCATCCTCTATGCATGGGAGGCAGTAGGATCTTTACAGCTCTGCCTGCATGTATTTACACAGAGACATCAATATAATATCTCCCTGCAACACCCTCATTATTTGGGTCCTGTCTCATGTTTGTGATTTTCAATTTTATTCCCGGCTTAGGTCTCATTCTTGACATTTTTATGTAGGTTTTGCATGCAGTAATATACATACTTTAGATGGTGTTGAAACCATCAACCCAAGTTACTATTTTTAGTGCAGTGCAGAGGATGGGACAGAGACATAAGCGACAATTAAAGGGAATATATTCAGAGCTGTCATCAGCAAATTTTATTTTTTTTTCCCTCTTGTCAGGAATCCTAAGAGCGTAGAAGTGTCTCCAAGGCAAAGATTTTAAGGCAAAACGCTTGGGTCATTCAAAAAAAACCAACCCCAAGTAAATGACATCACCAGGAGGCCGGGCTGCTAAAAGGTTCCCGATCACAGAGTTGTGAGAAAACTCTTCTTTGCCCCCTCAAATTGCTGATCTGCCTCTTTGCTTCTGTACTACCCGTCCACGGAGCCTGCAGATGTATGTAATTTACAGAGCTTGCCTCATCAAGAGGATTAGGCAGCCCTCTTTCAATATGTATAAGAAGTACAAACACACACTTACCCACTATGTTTTACGCCTGCCTGCAACAAACAGCTGAACAGATTGTGATGAAATTCAGACATTGACAATCTGACGAAAAACTTCTTTTTTGCCTTAAAATCTGGCTTCCAGAAGTTTTGCAAATCTAAATATTTTATTTGAATACCGCGAGGGCCCCGATCTTATGGAAAGCCTATGAAGCAAATATGTAGATATATGTAGTTAAGGAGAAAAAAATAAAAAAAAACAACTGAAAAAAAAAACAACCAAAGAAAAAAAGCACAGACACATACACAAAAATGCATCCATTTGGTGCCACTTGCCAATTTTCACAATGACTCGGGTGCGTTTTCTCTCCCTGGCTCCCGAGACTGTAACGAGACTCCTCTAATAAGCACTTTTTGCCCACCAGTGTGTCAACGGTGCTTTAACAGTAGTTTCAGTGTCAAATTGCCCTTTCCTCAGCAGGGATTGTTAAGCCTTTCTGTATTATACTTCCAAGACTCTCACGAGCTGGAGTTGGGAGATATAATATTTTCTTTGAAGTTTGCATTTCACAACACACTGGGATGCAAACAAGCTCCAGTTTCTCAGTAGTCAAACAATTCTGGCACACAGGGACTAGGACTAAATATTGTACCAAATTTTCTAATTACGTCTTTGTGATATTTACTACACGATGTTAGGTGAAAGCAGATTCTAATCAATATAAACCCCCTTGTCTAAACAGGACATCTGGGCTTTGAAATATTCTGTTTGTTGTCTCAAAATTACCCTGTAGCAAGCCACCATAACAATATAATATCTTAGTCATGGAAAACTTTGGAGTATTTCTGATAAACTTATCATAAACAGATGAGTGCTTTCTCTCTTACAGTATTAAGGTGATGTAAAAAGTGAAGATAAAAGTCAGCTGTATGCATAAAATCATACAGGCTTATGCCAACAAAATGCTATGTTTACAAGTTTAAAAGCTCAAAAGTCTGAAAAGGCAAAAATTGGGATTCTTAAAGTAACACTAACTCAGCCACATGGCACATCCTGGCACGCACATTTAGCAAAATAAACATTAGCATATTCATATACACATTTCTAGAGCAACGTATTTTTAATGTGGCTAAACTAATTCAACAATGGGAATCTCAACTTTTCTCATTTTATGGCCAAATTCTCAGCTGGCAGAGATATATTATTTCAACAAACCGACATCATCTACAGCAGCTAAGCATCAGAGCCGCTTCCTTCTGAGCACGCAACTGCCAGATCCTGATGCACTTACGATGACAAGTCTCTTTTTCTGACTTTAATATCAATATTCATAAAACAAGATAGACAGATGTGATTAAGAATCAGCTCCTTAACTGGAAGCCTGAGCCTTCCAGTACAAAAAAACATTCATGAGAGTCACATTTTCGCCTGTATTTTCTCATGTAAGAGACTCGGAAGGAATCCAGCCTCCCCAGTACAAGTATTTTACAGCACAAGATGTGGCTGGTTATAACTTTTTGGACCTGAATTTTGGATGATGCTAATTCTCCTCAATTATTTTCTTCCAAAGACAACAGACTGCATTGGAGGGGAGCATCTCCCCGCTGGCCAGGCTCACGGGCATGTCAGTGCAGGATCCGTTCCCACATCCAGATCTTCCCACGGAGAAAGTTGTCCCTGCTGAGGACATTCTCTATGGATAACGAGGTGGATGCAGGCTCCCAAAGCAGCTGCCTTTGCAAAGCTGGCTTATCCCATCACCCTCGAATTGCCCTCGGTGGAGAGGATCTCTGGATGGCTCCGGGCCAATGCCGCCAACCTTCTGCCACCCCAACCTTCCCGCGGGGACGGGCACCCTCCCATCCCGCTGGGACCCACCAGCCCGGGATAAGGGGATCTAAAAATGACACAAAGCCCCCTTTGCCCCACCTTAATATGACCTACGTTAAATCCAGCTTGGCTAGGGCTGAGGATCAAAGCCTTTAGACACTCTTAACTTAATGCTGCAGGTAGGAATATAACTCCATCCCCCCCCCCACCTCCCCACTCCATCAGCTGCTGTTTATTTTTATTTTTCAAGTGCCCAAGGTCCTCTCCAGGACTACAGCCCCACTGAGCGACACACTCTATAAATATGGAAAGGCCTCAAGAATTCTCAGTTTAAGAAAAGGATACACGAAGAGGAGGTGGTGAGATGCAATTGCATGAAAATTGTTTATATATACTGTGTGCAAATAGTTCGTTGGTTGGTTGGGTTTTGGTTTGTTGTGTTTTTTGGTTTTTTTGCAAAGGATCTTGAACATCGCCCAGCTGGACTTGGAGGCATCTGGAGCGAGTTGGTTAATTGTTAACAGACTTCATAAAGACACACAGGGAATTAATCCTCAGGTCACCTCTTTTCCCCTTTTCAAGTCACCAAAAAAAAACCTCCAGAAAAGCTTAGCTATCTGTACCATTTTCAACAATAAATGTTGCCATTTCAGGGTTAGATTTGGGAAAAAACTCTAAAATACTGGAAAACACTTCACACCTTCGAGATCTCTAGCCTGCTACGAAACTGAATAGATATTGGCAAAGACGTTCAAAAGTTCGTAGGGGCGACAGACAGAAAAACAGACAGTGCAATTGCTTCATTTCCATAAGCAACCATGCCAAAAAAAATCAGATTTGATTAATAATTTAAAAAGCAAACAAACAAAAAAACCGCCAGTATCTGGAGAATCAGGAATAAGTCTGGCTGGAAAGTTCAGAAAAACCATGACTGATAAATAAAAACAAAGGGTTGTAGGGCAAATTCTGACTTTGAGGCTTTGTTACAGGCTTTCCACTGGAATTGGATGGGGCCGATTGCTCGCTGTCATGGGGGGAGGACACATGGACCCCCCCCGGACCCGTGGCCAGGAGTGCCCAGGCCACCGGGTGGGAATGGCCATCCGAAGAGCCCTGGGCCAATTACCCAGTAACACCCCCAAGCTCCGAAGATCTAAAGATCCCCTGAATAATCCTATTCAGGGAGAAGAATTATAACCATGAAGGGCAAAAACGGGGGGAAATGGGATCCTTCCTCAGGCCCCTGGCAGACACAGGGAGGACAAAGGGGAAATAAGAGCTGGCACGAAAGTTTCCCCAAGTACGTCCTCAGCCGCTGCGGTTTCAGATGAGAATTTCCAGAGGCAGGAACTAAAAGAATATTATGATTTTCTTTGGGGGATTAATTACTTTGCCGCTTGTTACCTTTTGTTAGAGGCATGACACCCTGTAACCTTGCTGCACAAGGCACCACATGTCCCCTTGGATATCAGTTTTTGGAAGAATAAAGTTGTTTTCCTATTCAAGTCTGCAATTATTTTTTTTTTTCTGCTAAAAAACCAACAAAAATAGCAAAAACCTCATGAATTTTAAGACAGGTAGACACCGAAACGTGCTACAAATAATACAGATGGGTGCTGAGTGCTTTGGGTGAAAATAAATAAATAAAGGCATTCCTTCCTCCTGCTCACATTTGCTGGAGACATGTATCCCCTTACAAATAATAAAAAAAAAAAACCAGCATTAAGAACATGTTATGAAAAATAACAAAGAATAGCAGAGAAATCAGAAAGTGAGTGGCACTTCAGATGGAGTTTAGCAAATTAAGTCATTGACCTGAAGAGGAGATTAATACCAAACAAGGTGCCCCTTCTTCTGAAGTAATGAATATTCTTCAAACAGCAAGGGAGCACTGACTGCTGTTTGATGCTGATGACATTGAAAATTTAGGAGAACAGAAATTCCATCATTTTTCATTTGTATGCAAATGCGCCTGTTCCAGAAATTAACCCCTGAACCCCATGTCAGTTTTCATCTGGAGGAATTCTCTTTGCTAGCATCACACAGCGCAGCCTTGCTGCTATCCTGGGGTCACTGGGGCTTCCCCACGCAGAACGACACAAAACCCTAAAACAAAACAACACAAAACAAGGAAAAAAAAAAATTTAAAGGGAAAAAAAAAAAAAAAAAAAGGGAGAAGAAAGTAGGATGGGGAAATTGGCCAAATCATGCCAGGCTTTGTTTACCCCCATTAATGGGGTATAAAGGAGCAATAGAAGCAAAAGCATGTCGTAAAATGCACATCTCTAATGCATGGCATTAATTGTCATGCAAAATGCAGCCGCCCCTCTTTAGGCAGAGCAGCGGCCACTAATCACTTCCACTGGTGTTAAGGTGAACCCCGGGCCAATATACAGACCTTCTTACTCTTCCTTTCAGCCAGGGGCTTGCACTGTTAAAAAGTTCCTTTGTCACTTAGCACCTTAGACAAATGCTACTATCTGCATGTGAAGGGGAAAGAGATGATGGAGGGTTTTTAATTGATGTGGATTTAATTATGCTAATTTAGACAGCTGTAAAGCCTTTTCAGTATAGCCGCATAATGGGACCAGCAAATACAGGTGTCCTTCACCGCAGGCGCTTAATGTTTAACCTTAGTCGTTTTGTGAGGAGGGGAAAATGCAAAAGTAATGGTTAACCAGCAGAAAGCTCTATTTCTTGAGGACCTAAAGAGGACGCTTCTCTTTGATTCTTCCTACAATCCCATCCAGGGCTGCAGAAATCCACACACGCTGAGCAGAGCACAAATACTTTTCATTGCAGTGATGCCTTGCTCTGATGGGTGAGGCCAAAACGAGAGGGTTTGGGTCTGCCAGGGGCTTCAGCATCCTGCCCAGGGTGTCCTTCACTTAATTCAGGCCATCTCCAACAAGTGCTGAATTTAAGACAGCCATCTCGTCTTCCTTCTGCAGCCCTTTCTTGTCATCTTTTTTAATCCTTTGTATCCAACCACCATAGCATCAGTTATTATTAAAACCAGTAA
>BJBW01009507.1:0-26157 GCA_004320125.1 Scolopax mira | reverse complement strand
ATGAGGTGTCAGATGAATTTTGATGGAGCGATTAGGCTTCATGCCACATGTCACTGTGCAACATGAAGGAGTTACACAAGGGTTAATGGTGTGAACAGAGAGAATCTATAGCCAGCCTGCTTACCATGGCAGAACGCAGGAGGAAGTTCATGCCACGATTAGGAACAGGTGCTCTTAAAGTAGAGGGCTGCAGTTCTGCTGATTTGGATCATAGACCTTGACTACCTTCTTTTCTTCATGTGTTCGTTTCAGGCATGTGCTGGAAGAGCACTGGGCTGCAGGCTCCTGTAGTTTTCATCTGGAAACCACTGAAAAGAGTGTAGCTCCAGCATCCTTCAGCCCACCCTTTAGATACTTATAAACATAAATAAGGTCTCCCCTCAGCCTTCTCTTGTCCAGGCTAAAGAGTCCCAGCTCCTTGAGTCTTTCCTCATAAGGGAGGTGCTCCAATCCCTTAATCATCTGGGTTGCCCTACGCTGGACTCTCTCCAGCAGTTCCCTGTCTCTCTTGAACTGGGATGCAGTATTCCAGATGTGGCCTCACCAGTGCATAGGGGTATTGTGCAAGGTTCACAGAATGAAAATTGCATTGCAGAGGGATAAGCTTGCTGAACACATTTAATCCATGCTTACATCAGAGGAAGACATACAAACTATCTTAAGAGTTGCTGTTACCCAGTTTTGCCATTTGGTAAAGAAGTTGGTCAATTTCTACATATGACAGCAACTTCCCAAATTTTGGCATTGACAGTGGTTAAGTGCTGGAATTGAAGGTTCATCTGTGTTAATAGACTGTGCTGAAGTAGTGTAAAAAGAGAGAGATGAGAGCACTCATACAGACACAGAATTAGATTTATTCAGATTTGTCCTTGATAAACATTCACAAACATTTGTGTAAGGAATAAAATTAACTGGAAGATAAACCTGTGTGCCTCATGCTACCAAGAAATATGTTTGTGCCTAAAAGATTGGAGGAATTGTTTGACAATTGTTTATTCTTATGGAAAGATTGCCCTGTGCAGTCCTGCCAAGGACAGTTTCAGCTTGAATAGCTATCTATATAATGACATTCACTTCAGTTACAGTGACTTAACTTCTAAAGTTATACATCACTGCGTGTTAAGGGGTACATGGGTTTTTTTGTGCTTTGGTTTTTCTTTTTTTCTTCCTGCTGAATGAAGAAATGAAAAGTGACATTAAAAGCTGAGTAAAAAGGACACACTTTGTTTCTTAAAAGTGTGGTTCCTTTTTCTGGCTATGGGATCAATGTTTCTCATAGTTAAAAAAAAAAAAAGTTATATATTTATGAATTCATATTTTTACATAGTTTTGAAAATAAAAAGGTAAAATTTAAGCTCAAAACATCCAATTCTGTTCCTCGCCACAGATACAAGCTCTTAAAAGTGATGGGTTTGTTAACTTGTGTAACAGAAAAAAATGGGTAGTTTTTTGCCTCTTGTTTGTGACTTATTCTGGCCAGTAATATGGACTTTCAAAATCTGCAAGCAGTTGTTTGTTGCAGAGAACATGTGGTTTTCTTGTGAATATATTAGTCATCTGTGCTTTTATGCTTTACTGAATTACCATACCCTGATGTGGTAAAGTCAAAATATGTATTCTTCAGTGTGCCTCTCAGTTAGACAATGTAACTGAAACGTTATGGTAGTTTTGACGTACATCAGGGAAAGACTGTGTTGGGTGAACATTCAAATACCACTGCAATTAAAGATATAATTGTTCCTTTTCTTCAGTTAAGAATAACATATTCCAATAAGAATCTGTCAAAAATCTCTACTAAATTTGCCTTTTCAGGAAAAAGCCAAGGCAAATTATTAAGTTATTGTAGTCATTAAAGAAAGGAGTTAATGCAACATCCTGCTCATGTATATAAGCATCAGGGGTAAGAAAAACAATATATACCTACATACATGTATTTTTAGAGTATAACTTTTTCCAGTTTGTTACATTAATAATATAGGGATGAATGGAGTAAATATAATATCACAGAAACGTCAGTATGTGAGGCACTCCTTGGAGACTTCAGATTCCGAGAAAATGGATCATGTAGTATCTTTTCTGTGGTTTTTTTTTTCCTTCATTACTCAAGGAAAAAATTTATTCCATGTTTACCCCATATACATATATATATATGAGGCTGAAATAAACTTGGGGAAATCTCTCCTAGCAAACTAGCTTTGACTATTTCCCCTTCAACAGTAAGAAATTCCTTTCTGGAGTACAAGGGACATAAATATTAGTCTGATGAAAGATGTAATAGATAATACTACTTAAAATGAACTGACAAAAAACAGGTGAAAAGGTATGTTTCTGATATTGATTATTAAAACAATTACACTGTTTACTCAACGCAGTTTTTTTTTTATTTGCATTTCATGTTGATTTGTTTTTATGTATGATATGCATGCATGTGTCTTTACAAATATTATGAGATATTTACCTCATATATATACCTATATATACATGTATATATATACAGGCATTTGCGAAGTTCAGCTAAAAGATTTAAACTTTTATTTTTTTTTGAGCCTTTGTAATGGAAGTTTATTTTGATAATACAACAATCTTCTGGCTGTCAGTTTCCTAAGATGAATATAGAACAATTTAATGATACATTTGGTATAAGAACATAAACAGAATACATATATTACATCAGCCTAATATAAACTTAACAAGTTTTCTAAGACATTTATCTGTTAACTAAGTTCCTTGATTTTCAAAGAACTGACTTCATGACTGTGTCTTATGTATTGTTTGACAGTTTGTTGGCCAACTAACTTCCAGGAGTGCTTTTTTCTTTCATAACTGCAGAACTGTGGGCATTCAGCGCAGTTAACTGGAGAACAGTGAGCATGGGGAAGAGCTGACACTGTGTTCCAAAAGTAGCTGATGAGGTGTATTTAGATAAATAGAAAACTGAGAGGTCCTTTTCCCTGCAATTAAAAGTTAATTTTCACTTCTTTGGTAATGGAAAAATCCTTCCATCTTTTCTCAGGCTTAATTTCCCCGACCATGATCAGACGGCACAAAGTTAGCAATCACCAACAGTAATTACAAATAGTACTTTGCATTTTGTGGTGTTGTAGCAGTGAAAAGTTAGGTTGCCACTAAAACCAGCAAGAATCTATACAGTTGTTGTTACCAAAATATTAGGAGAATAAACCATATGTATTTTTAAATGATCGATTGAATGTTTATAAAGTAAGGAACAAATTTACCTTGCTTTAAAGGTATTGGTAGGCTCTGTAAAAAATCAGCAGGAGCTTACAAATAAGACTAAGACAAATAAGACTTGTTATTATATTGCTCATTTGAAAGGCTGCTCAAAAGAGTGATACATATTCATTATCAACATTTAAATATCCTCTTTTAAAATAATCTTTTTAACGCTGGCGACTGGGTCTAAGAGCAAACAGTATGTGGGCTGGACTGAAGATCATTTAAGATGAATAGCCTTTTTTTCTGGTAATTAGAGAAAAAATCATGTTGAAGCAAAGAGTACAAATGTTGGGCATCCACAACCTTAAAATTTTTAATTTTACATAGTGTAGGTACTACATGAATAATCATATGCATCTTTTCATAAGACAGATACCTGTTGTTTCAATGGAGTTAATGAGAAGGAAAGGTACTAAATTATGAAACTAATTATACAACAGGTGAAGATATGATTTCAGCTCCTCGCTTTGTACTGCAAAATGTACATTCAAAATTAGTAACCAGATAATGAAAGAACATAAAAAGTTCTCTTCCTAGGAACTTTCATTTGTTTTGATTGCTTTCTGAGAGTGATTAATTCTTAAAGGTCTCTGACTATCAGCCATTATGGTAATATCTCACATAGAAAATTTTCTACTCCCAACATCTTTTTCTCTTTTAGCCTGTCTCTGACATATCTGTTTCATTCATGCTATCAGCTTAAATTTAAATTCTTCAGAACTGATTTAATACTAATTTCTTGTTCCCTTTCTTTCCTGCAGCTCCTGTTTCAATTTTTTCTTTAGGGACTTGTTCTCCTCCATGTCACTTCCTTTTCTCCAAGCTTGTTGCCGGCCTTGGCACTACAGTGGTGCCTCAGACCAATTAAATAAATTTTGCAAGTGTCATCTCACCCAGATAATTTATTTCTTTTCTTTCCTTTCATACTTCTTGAATTTTCAAGAATTTTGAAAAGCTTCAGGTTTTTAAAGATTAAGAATAATCTTCCTACTATTGCTAATTGCCTACATCCTTATTATTTTCCTTAATGATTTGGATGATGCCAAAAACTTGCCAATGATTTTTTGATGAGTTAAGGAGAACAACAGAGAGAAAGGGTATAAGTTATGTTTAATGTGAATAAAATTTATTTCGAATAGAACAATAACTGATGGTCTCAAAATACAGCAAAATATAGAATAGAACCATTGAATCATCCAGGCCAGAAGGGACCTCCAAATGTCATCTAGTCTGACCTGCCTGCAGTCATCAGGGACACCCCCAACTAGACCAGATTTCCCAGGGCCTCATTGAGCCTCACCTTGAATGTCTTCAGGGATATTCACCCTCAATCACCTCCACATATTGCCTCAATCACCTCCCTGGGTAACCTGTTCCAGCGCTCCACCATTCTCCCAGTAAAGAACTTTCTCCTAATCTATAATCTAAATCTGCTCCCCTCCAGTTTAAAGCCATTGCCCCTTATCCTGTCACCACAGGCCTTTGTAAACAGACTCTCCCCAGCCTTCCTCTACACTTCCTTCAGGTACTGAAAAGCTGCTAATAGGTCTCCCCAGAGCCTCCTCTTCTTCAGGCTGAACAACCTCAGCTCCCTCAGCCTGTCATTGTAGCAGAGATGCTCCAACCCTCTGATCATCCTCGTGGCCCTTCTCTGGACTTGCTCCATCAGGTCCATGTTTTCCTTATATTGAGGGATACAGACTTGCACACAGTACTCCAGGTAACCTCCTGAGGTTCATCTGGGCCCACGTCTCCAATCTGTTCAGATCCCTCTGCATGACACCTGTCCCTCTGGTGTATTGGCAACACCACACAGCTTGGTGTCATCTGCAAACTTGCTTATGGTGCATTTAATCCCTCTGTCTATATCATTGATAAAAATGTTAAACAGTATCAGTCCCAGCATGGACCCTTGAGGGACACCACTTGTCACTGCTGGTGACATCTGAACTTCGAGCCATTGAATACTATCCTCTGGTTGCAACCATCTAGCCAATTCTTTGTCCACTGAACAGTCCACCCATCAAATCCGTACTCCTTCAATTTGTCAAGCAGGATGTTGTGGGGGCCTTACAGAAGTCCAGATAGATCACATCTATAGGTTCATCTCTTTTTTACCAACCTAGTCACTTTATCATAGAAGACCACAGGTTAGTCAGACAGGACCTGTCCCTAGTAAAGCCATGTTGGCTGTCCTGAATCACCTCCCTGTCCTTCATGTGCCCCAGCATGGCATATAGAACAATCTGTTTCATGATCTTCCTAGGCACAGAGGTGAGGCTGACAGGTTGGTAGATCCCAGGGTCCTCCTTTCTACCCTTTTTTAAAACGGGTGTAATGTTTCCCTTCTTCCAGTCTGCAGGGACTTCAGCTGACTGCCGTGGTTTTTCAAGTATCATGGAAAGTGGTTTGGCAACTATGTCATCCAGTTCCTTCAGGACTCATCAGGTCCCATGGACTTGTATATCTTCATGCTTCTGAGTTATCATGTACCTTGTCTTCACTTACAGTGGGAGGGACTTTGTCATCTTGGTCTCCAACTTGTGTGCCATCAACATGAGAGCTGGCAAGGGGTTGCCAGTGAAGACTGAGGCAAAAAAGTTGTTGAGAACTTCTGCCTTCCCCTCCTCTGTTGATACAAGTTCCCCACCATTGCTTATCAGAGGGGCTATGTTTTCTTTAACCTTCCATAAGATTACAAAATACACAAGATTAACATTAAAAGACACATTTTACAATTGTAGATGTAAGGCAAAGAATAGTTTGTCTGGATAGGTTATGAAAATTTCAACAGTGAAGGTATTTTTGAAAAGATTCAGAAATATTTGTAGGGAATATAGATAGCTGATACAGGAATATAATATAATATCAGTCAAAGAGAGAAAACTTCCATCCTCATTTTTCTTCGAGCCTGAATTTCTACTTTTGTGTTACATAATTAATCCCTTTGCTTCATTTGTTCTGCACCCCTCATTTATCTCATAACTAAAAGCTTTTCCTCTTCCCTTCTGCCAATACATAAGAAGAAGTTATCTCCAGTTATAAGAAGCTCAAGTAATATTAATTATGTTGTATTCTTGTTTACTATACCTTCTGCTTGTATGTCATAGCCCTTTCTGGTTTTTTATTTAGCTTTTCCCCTTTTCAGACTTGAAGAGCTTTATACTCTCTTTTCTAAGCTATTAAAAACTCATATTTTCAGCATCGGTGCTACACCATGTAAGTTTCTGCTTGAGTTCTTAAAGAAGAATGAGGCTATGCCCTGGTTAATTCACCTTTATTGTGACTGAGCTTGTAATTTGTTGTTCAGTGCTATGCGTGACACAGCACTAACACTTTTCACTTGATCGCAATTAGTGTACAGTGCTCTGTGGTCGGTTCACAAAGTACTTCTTTCAAGAACAGTTAATATACTTTAAATATGCCTTGATATTTAAGTCTTTTGCTATTTTCTACAATTTTCTATTAACACAAAGTAAAGGTTTGTGTCCAGTCCCAGCAGAAAAGCCAGAAGAGAAAAATAAGCATCTAAGAATGATCATTCAATGATACCATTACACTGAGAAAAGGGAGAGTGTAGTGGATGTAAAAAAAAAAAAAAATTCCCTTTCTCCAGGCAACACTACCGAATGTTAGCAACTGTTGCCTAATGAACGATGTAATACGACAGGCAGTAGAACTGAGCTATGGTAGGCTGATTGCAGAGAGAATAACAACATTATTAAAACTTAGAGTGTTCATGCTTTCTGTCTTTTATCCAACTCAATCAAACTTTGGGTTTATGGTCCATCAAAACAATTCACATTATATTATTCACATTTTTAAATGGGGTGATCTAGCTATGTTTCCCACATAATTTCAAAATTTGCCTTAAAATATTGCCTTCTACATCATTTGAAAGTTTAGATATATTGACTAGTCTGGGTCTTCTTGGTGAACTGTAAGTAGAAATGAACTGTGCCGTGTGACTTTATTTTGAACATTGAAAACTTTAAAAATGTCTTGTGTATTATTTGTGAAGTGACTGTGTAATATGTTCATATTAAGCTTCAGTAAAAACAGATGGTGACTTTGAGTCAAGATCCCTTGAGAACATTTTATAACCCCATTTGCAAAGTGCACTAGTGTTTTTATCTAGCTGTAATACTTTGTTGCTTCTTTTATCTTTCATCTTATTAAAAACCCCAGATGAAATGGGATTAATATTATGATATTAAAGTATGTATAAAAGCAGAACACTGCAATGAATTGTGTATGAATGTGTGGGCAAGGTATGAAAGTCTTAAAATAACCCACGTGACCAGGATTTGAAGGTTAGTTGCATATATTACAACCTGCATCCTCGGAGCATCCACAGCAAGACACTTGCATACACTGAGCCATCTAGAAAAAAAGTAATTGTGAAGGATAGGCTGTGATTTCATTTCTATATTGTGTAAAAAGCTGACTCAAGGTGCACTTAAACATATTTGTTATACATTCAGTGTAAAGAAGTGGTTTTCACTGTACAGAAGTGGTAGATGAGAAGCATAACATGAGCCAGCAATGTGCACTGGCAGCCCAGAGAGCCAACCACATCCTGGGCTGCATTAAGAGAAGTGTGGCCGGCAGGTCATGGGAGGTGATTCTGCCCCTCTACTCTGCACTTGCAAGACCCTACCTGGACTACTGTGTCCAACTTTGGAGTCCTCAACACAGGAAGGACATGGACTTGTTGGAACGGGTCCAGCTGAGGGTCACAAAGAAGATCAGAGGGATGGAGCACCTCTCCTATGAAGAAAGGCTGAGAGAGTTGGGGTTGTTTATCCTGGAGAAGAGAAGGCTGTGGGGAGATGTTATAATGACCTTTCAATATCTGAAGGGAGCCTATAGGAGAGCTGGAGAGGGACTCTTTGTCAGGAAGTGTAGTGACAGTTCCAGGGGCAACAGTTTTACATTGGAAGAGGGAAGATTTAGATTAGATACTAGAAAGAAATTCTTCACAGTGAGGGTGGTGAGGCCCAGGGAAGTCGTGGATGCCCCATCCCTGGAAGTGTTCAAGGCCAGGCTGGATGGGGCTTTGAGCAACCTTCTGTATGGGAGGTGTCCCTGCCTATGCCAGGGGGGTTAGAATTAGATGATCTCTAAGGTCCCTTCCAATCCAAACCACTCTATGATTCTACTCAGGATTTTTTTTTATTGATGTTGTTTCTGTTTTTAGAAAAGACCCCTAAAAGATTCCATAAAGAGTCTCCCTGAAAGACAGAAAGTTAATGATGGGGCTACAAGGTGACACAAGGACTGTAGTTTGATGTGCTCTCCGAGCATTTAAGTAGTGAAATTCTGTGAGGCTAAAAATAGACAAGAAACCCTTTAAAAGTTCTCATGTTTTGACAGCTCTTTAAAAGGATTTTGAAAGTTAAATCAAGAAGCTTTTTTTCTTTGCCAACATAATTTTAAATAAACAGCTTAGGGGCACTCCGCTATTCCTATCTTTTTGAGGGTCTGTATGTTATACACAATATAAGAATTCAGCTATAACATCTATGAAGCTAGGTGGCTGAAATGTTGTAAAGTTTAAGAACCCTCCACCAAAACTGAAACCCTAATAAAGGAGATGGGTAAAGTTTTTCTAAAGTGTTACCTTAGAACTATAGAATCATAGACTTTATTGGTCTAGGAAAGATCCTTAGGGTATAGGTTTGGAAAAGGTTTAGGTTGGAAAAGATCCTTAAAATCAAGTCCGAATTTTAACATAGCACTGCCAAGTCCACCACTAAACAATCTTTCTAAGCAATTAGTCTTTTGTATACAACCAGGGATGGTGATTCAACCACTTTCCCAGGCAGCCAATTCCAATACTTGGCGACCCTTTCAGTAAAGCAATTTTTCCTAGTATCCAATCTAAACCTCCCCTGGTACAATTTGAGGCCTTTTCCTCTTGTTCCATTGCTTGTTAGTTGGGAGAAGAGACCGACACCTGCCTCACTGCAACCTCCTTTCAGGTAGTTGTAGAGAGTGATACAGTCTCCCTTGAGCGTTCTTTTCTCCAGGCTGAACAACCCCAGTTCCCTCAGCTACTCCCCATAAGACTTATTCTCTAAACCCTTCACCTGCTTCTAAGGGGTAAAATGACTAAGTAAATTGAATAAATTCTCTGCTAGAATCTGTATTTCCTGCCAAGAACGTACTAAAAAAAAATAATCTGAAAACACTATATTTTATTCATGCCAAAAAGTGTTAAAGTCTATATATTATTTGTAACAAGCTTGTTGTATATAAAACTATAAACTTTATTTATATGAGATTTTCTTCTTCCAAATTAGGAATGTTGAATAAAAAGCTTTAGTGTCAGTCCTAGAAAAGGCTGAAACATGAAAGGGTTTGTTAAATTAACTTCTTTTTGAACATTTTTGTCCCTCTGCTAGGAACTACATATAAATTAAAGATCTGTTGCTTTGCATTAGTTGAAGAGGCTGTTAAACACATACATTTTTTCTGTATATACAGAACTGATGTTCAGTACCTAACTCTCTTCTCTCATGTCTTTCCATACTCTTTTGAAAACAATGAAACACTGAAATCTCTCATACCCACACTGAACAAGTCTAAACCAAACTTTAAAAAGAAATCTTTAGTATTAGGGTAAGCATAGCAAAAGAAATTCAATACTTACACAACCTTTTCTGATATTGTACCTCACTTATTCATGCTATTTAGGCATCAGGAGATCCAGGAAAGCAATACTCTTCAACTATGAAATATGTTCCACCCATAAGGTACTAAATATCAGGTTGTGATTTTGTAGGAGCTTTCTTTGTCTTCAGTGGGCTTTGCTGGATGGCTTATAAACTGAGCAGACTCATGTGTGGTTAAAAAGTTGGTATGCCACAAGTAGATTTCTTCACTTTGGCTTCCATGGGTAGACCAAGCTAATGGATTCCATAGCTCTGTGTCCTTCTCAGATGATGTAAATGTTTCCAAATACAATGCTGAAGTGAGCTAGCGCACTCACCATGAGCATAGATATTTGTAATATCCTCTTTATACTTCTTTTTCAGTTTCTTTGATGTGAGTTACAGTGTAGTTTGTTTGATTATTTGTTTGAGTTTTGTTTGTTTTTCCCACTAGGTATAAGAGCAGATTTCATTGAAGCAGATGGGACAATAACATTTTTCCAAAGTTATTTCATATTTTGCAAGTGTCTGAGCTCCATTGTGTTCATGTTTTCAATGTTTTTTTTTAAGTTACCAGAAAATATAGAAATGTAAATGAAAATGTGATCTAGAAATAAGGACATGTTTATAGAGGGAATTTGACTGGCATAGATGGTTATGGTACAGTGAGTGACCTGTAGCTGCTGTGACTTTACTTAGTGGATTTTCTAGAGGAAGGAAACCACTTTATCTGAGGGAATTACTTTGTTTCAGAATTATACTGTTACCAGTGTAGAGGATGTGGCCTGCAGAAATCCTCCACTCCAACTTCTCTTTCTTACCCTTTCTGCTTTCCTCTAGACATCCTCAAAATCAATGAAAGAACATAAAATATCCAACCACCACTGGAAAACATAATAAAAATACATAAATAAGCACAACAGAGATTAAACAAAACAATGAATCTGAAATTATTTTCTCTTTAGAATGCAAACTACATTCCTTTCTTTTCTTTTCTCATAAGGATGGCAGAAAAAGACTTGCCCTACCCAAACCGCTGCTATCCACAAGATATCAATTAAGCCTCATTCCTTCCCTCTAAAGAACTAAGTACTAACAAATTTCATTTTACCAAAGTACTGAAAGTGCATACAGTTAGTAAAAGCACAGGTAGCTCAATACCAAACTAATATTCACACAAAAGAATACCCCTTTCACAGTTCTTCACTGTTTACTGATGCAAACTGAGTTTGGTGCCTCCAAAAGCTCTATGTGCAGTTCTTATTTCTAATATATCCATGAGCAAGGAAGTTCTTGAAGCAACAACCATACATTAACCAGTAGATCTGGAAGGTTGACTATGATGCAAATTACTTTCTATTCCATTCGACTATGATAATTGTTAAAGTGTTCAGAAGTAATTGATACACAGAAAGATTAAGTATTTAAATAGGATTTTTTTTCTAAATGAGAACTATGGGATTAGATTATGTTACTTTGCATAAAAAAAAAGTAATTAACTGCAATTTGCAAAGCAAAATGTTAGCCAAAACATGTGGTTTGGTTTTGTTGGGGGTTTTTGTAGGGAAGGCATTGGTAAATATTATGAAACATTCATAGAAAGCATCTTAGTTTCCCACAGTTTTACTTCCCTCCCACATGTTCAGCTGCAATTTTCTGTGTGGTACATTAGACTGTCTACTACTGTTTAGTTTACATATAGCACAGCTAAAATCAAAACCAAACATTTGGTGTAGTAAGACAAAAGCAGCTTGATTTGTCTTAATTGCTAGTGTCACCCATTTTAGAACTAGAAGGTGTCTATACCTTGGTGATACTTTGAGGACAGACAATTATCATGAAGCTTGCTCCAACTCTTTATAGCCCAGTACAGAATATTTTTTTTGACCAGTAATGCAATGGACATAAATAAAACTGTTACAGAACTAGCATACAGGGAAAACACATGGATGCTTTTTAGCTTGGTGTCATCTAAAAAACCAGCCCTGTTGGAGCCGGTACTGCTAGATTTCTCCTCCTGTCCATTCTACATTGTTCCTTGATAAATGTATTCTATAGTCTGCTCTTTTTTCTTTTTTTTTATCTATGGGATTTTTGGGTACTATTTATCTCTCCTTGTCAAAGGAGAGATTCTACAAATCACATTGTAGAAGCTAAATTGACTTGGATACCAAAGTGCTTTAATCACAGATACATGCAATTTTACAAATAACGTTACTTTCCTGTGCCATAGGGGAGATGGTGCAGTGAGGGAAAAACGTGAGGTGGGTTAGAACAGGTGGGTGCAGGAGAGATGGCACAGTCCTAGAGAGAGGTTGGACAAGTTGGTGTAGCAGTACCAGACATACTCTGCATAGTCATGGGGCAGGATTACAAGGTCCACTGGGCTCTTCTCAGTTCCCTATGTTCACTGAGAGTTAGAGTTAATCCCGGCTCCTGGTGAAGAATTTAAGTTTTCCCTCCACAGACTCTTGTCCTTTTCCAAGGAACTCTTGACTATCCCAGCATTCTAAAGTGTCCTTATTTACAGAATAACCTGTTCAAATAGAGCTGGCACTTCCACATTTGTTGTCCCTGTTGTTGGTACTCACAACCTGCTTGAGCAGGCTTACCAATATTTATCAAAGGTCTATTCAGCCCACTGTGTCTCTTGTCTCTAACAGAACTCAAAAGCAGATGCCAAGGAAAAGAGTATAAGTTAAGGACAAACAGAAATTTTTTCAGGTATACTCACAACTTTAAGCAGTTTTGAGTTCAAGGACTTCCTCATCTAGAAGGGAGTTTCTGGGTCTTTCTTGTAGCTGCATTTATTTCTGTTTCATTAACTTGTTTGGGTTGCCAAGGTATTTGGTTTTTTTTTAATGCAATGTTGGATATGGTATGGTATGTTAGGTACACTGAAAACTAACATTTTTGAAAGGCATGAAGCAAGCACATTATGTGCACAGTTACTCTGTGGAATGGTAGTCATGCCAATATCTCAGTATCCTGTTGCGCTGCTACACTAAATTTGCCCATAAAGAATTTTAGTAAAGGTGCATCTGCAGGTACTAATACTAACATTAGTATTCTGCCGGGGCCCAGAGCCCTAACCTCACTGAGGCCTACAAATACAAATACAAAGGTAGGTGTCTCTCCTGAAGACCTGGTCAAAGTAAAGAATATGTTAGGATTGATAAACACTACTATAAAATGACTATTCAGCAAAAAGTGATATAGAACTACAATCCTTCTTACCTATATGAATAATCACCCATTCTTCTATTCTGATATACTATAGGAAGTTTGTTGCTGAGTTTTTGTGCATTTGAGACTATCAGTTCCTAATACAATGATGTGAAGTATGAAGAAATGGGAAAAAAGTAAGAGAACTGTATTTTACTTAGTTTCTATTTTAAAGTCTTAGAATCACAGAATCATTTAGAATTGCTTAGAAAAGACTTTTAAGATCATCAAGTCCAAACTTTTACCTAGCATTGCCAAGTCCACCACTAAACCATCTTGCTGAGCACCACATCTACATTTCTTTTAAATGTCTCCAGGGATGGTGATTCAACCACTTCCATGGGCAGTCTGTTCCAATGCCTGATAACCCTTTCAATGAAGAAATTTTTCCTAATATCCAATCTAAACCTCCCCTGGCTCAGTTTGAGGCCATTTGCTCTTGTCCTTGTTGGAGAACAACTGGTCTTACTAATAAAGACTGAAGAAAAGAAGGCATTAAGTACCTCAGCTTTTTCTTTGTCCTATATCACTATGCTTTCCCACCGTATCCAATAATGGATGGAGATTCTCCTTAGCTCTCTATTTGGTATTAAGATGGAAACATTTTTTACTGTCTTTTACAGCAGTGCCCAGATTAAGTTTTATTTGGACTTTGGCTCTTCTAATTTTCTCCCTCTGTAACCTCGTGATATCCTTGTAGTTCCCCTGAGTTGTCTGGCCCTTCTTCCGAAAGTCATGAAATCTCTATTTTTCTCCTGAGTTCCAGCCAAAGCGCTCTGTTCAGCCAGGCTAATTGTCTTCCCTGATGACTTGTTTTTTCTGCACATAGGGCTGGCCTGCTCCTGAAACTTTAAGATTTTCTTAAAGAATATCCAGTCTTCGTGGACTTCTTTGCCTTTCAGGACTGCCTCCCAAAGGACTCTGTCAACAATTCTTCTATGCAGGCCAGAGTCTGACCCCTGGAAGTCCAAGGTGGCAGTTCTGCTGACCTCCCTCTTACTTCTCCAAGAATCAAAAAATCTTTCATGATCCCTGTGATCAAGTTGGCCTTCAGCCACCATATCACCCCAAAATCCTTCTCTGTTCACAAAAAACAGGTCCAGTGGGGCACCCTTCCCAGTTAATTGCCTCATCAGCTGTATCAGGAAGTTATCTTCCACACATTCCACATCCTAGATTGGTTAAAATGGAGTAAGATTAATTTGATCGTTATTTTTCCTTGTTTTTTTTTTTTAAAAAAAAGCATTATTTTCTTACTGTGAATGGCTTTATGACAGTTCAACAACAAAAGTCAACACAAACAAGGAACAATTCAGTTCAGCAAATAAGTTCACAGCTGCATGTCTGAAAGATGTGCCTGAAGTATCAAGCCATAAAAAATTGTTTGTTTTTCACTTTATCCTATAACTTAAGCATTCCTGGTTATCTCCTACTGGAGGGATAAAAACCTGACCCCAGATTATTTTCTCTTGAATTTCACAAAATCTGATGTGAAAGTGATTGTTTACATTTAGCATAATCAAGCCATGACAAAAAAAAATAATTACCTCTGCCAAAGCAGGTTAAAACATACTTTCCCCAAAAGATTTTTCATCAATAGATAATTTAGAGTAAAAGGAAACCAATAATTTTCTTAATCTATTCTAACATACAGAAAATTATTTCTTTTGAACAGAAAGGTAGCATTAAAATGTGAATGACCGTGAGATGTATCAATTAGATTACTATGACTTAGGAGTTAGAGTCTAGGGAAATAGATGGAAAGAAATGGAAGGAAAGAAGTTTTCTAGGTTCATTAATGGAATTATTTTTTTTTTCTTACATTTAAAAGATGTACAGATGAATTAGGCTAAAAATGTATTCTCCGGAACACACACATACTTTCCTATGGCAAAATGTAAAAAGTTTCCTGCTTTCTAGGTTACTGACTTAATCATAATGTGCGCTCAGGGCATATAAACCCATAAACACAAACAACTCTGGTTACACTTTTAAAAGGAGGTTTAAAAGGGTTGAAGTTCCTGTAAGGGCAAGAATGGAACATCCTCACGTGCAGGGAATGGAGCAGGCAGTGGAGTGGGCTGAGTGAACTGATGGAGCCCAAAGGCAAAAAAGTTTAGACAGAGTGGAAGAAGTCACTGACCACTCGGGAAGATGACAAGAATGCCATTGTAGAATGCAGGGATGAAATGAGGAAAGCCAGGGCCTCCTTGGAATTAAACCTGTCAGTCGACAAGAATATTTTTTTTCAAGTATATTGGAAGCAAAAGGAAAATTAGAGAAAATGTGGGCCTGCTGTTGGGTGAGACATGTGCTATGGTGACAGAGGATACAGAGAAGGTGGAGTTGCTGAATGTTGCCTTTGCTTCCTTCTTAACTTATCAGGACAGCTCTCAGGAGTCACAGACTTTGGAGGTAACAGAGAAAGTCTGGATTAAGTAAAACTTTCCCTTGATGGAGGAAAACCAAATCAAGGTGCAGTTAAGTGAATTGTATACCCACAAGTCCATGGGTCCTGATGGGATGCACCTGCGAGTGCTGAGGGAGCTGGCAGAAGTTATTGCTAGGCCACTCTCCATCATCTTTGAAATAGGTGAGGTGCCCAAGGACTGGAGGTAAGCCAATCACTCCAGTCTTCAAAAAGGGCAAGAAGGAGGTCCCAGGAAACTACAGGCTGGTCAGCCTCACCTCCATCCCTGGAAAAATGATGGAATGGCTCATTCTGAGCATCATCTCAAAGCATATGAAGGAAAAGAAAGCAACCAGAAGTAGTCAACATAGATTCACCAATGGAAGTCATGTCTGACTAACATGATAGCCTTCTACAATGGCATGACTGGGTGGATAGATGAGGGGAGGACAGTGGATGTTGTCTACCTTGACTTCAGCAAGGTTTTTGAAACAGTGTCAAACTTCATTCTCATAGTTGAGCTTAGTAAGTGTGGATTAGATGAATGGTCAGTGAAGTGGATTGAAAACTGGCTGAAAGACAAAGCTCAGAAGGTCATGATTAGTGGCACAGGATCTAGTTGGAGGTCCATGACAAGCGGTGTTGCCCAGGTGTCAGTACTGACTCCAGTCCTCTTCAATATATTCATCAATCACCTGGATGAAGGGATGGAACATACCCTCAGCAGGTCTGCTGATGACACAAAACTAGGAAGGGTGGCTGACACACCAGAAGGCTGTAGCACCATACAGTGAGACCTGGACAGGCTAGAGAGTTGGGCAGTGAGGAACCTGATGTACTTCAACAATGGCAAGTGTAGGGTCCTGCACCTGGGGAGGAATAACCCCATGGTTATTCCCCAACCAGTGCAGGTTGGAGTTTGACTTGCTGGAGAGCAGTTATGAGGAAAAAGACCTGGGAGTTTTTGTGGACAACAGAATGACCATGAGCCAGCAATGTGGCTGCCCTTGTGGCCAGGAACTTCAATGGCATCCTGGGGTGCATCAAGCAGGGTATGTCCAGCAAGTCAAGAGAGGTTATTCTGCCCCTCTGCTCTGCCGTGGTGAGGTCACATCTGGAGTACTGTATCTAGTTCGGACTCCCCAGTTCAAGAAGGGCAGGAAACTGCTGGAGAGGGTGCAGAAAAGGGCTACAAAGATGATTAGGGGACTAGAACATCTCTCTTACAAGGAAAGGCTGAGGGACATAGATCTTTTTAGTCTGGAGAAAAGAAGGCTGAGGGGAGATCTGATCAATGTTTATAAATACTTAAAGGGTGGGTGTCAAGAGGATGGGGCCAGACTTTGCTTTCAGTGGTTCCCAGTGACAGGACAAGAGGTAATGGGCACAAAGTTTAACATAGAAAGTTCCACCTAAACATGAGGAAGAACTTCTTTACTTTGAGGGTGGCAGAGCACTGGAACAGGCTGCCCAGGAGGGTGGTGGAGTCTCCTTCTCTGGAGACATTCACATGTCCGTGCAATGTGCTCTAGGTGAACCTGTTTTGGCAGGGGGATTGGACTAGATGATCTCCAGAGATCCTTTCCAACCTGATAGAATTCTGTAATTCTGTAATTCTGTGATATTGTTTACCTAAATTTTGGCTTGGTTACTTATATCATCCTTGTAGCTAAACTGGGGAGATATGGATTAGATGGATGCAGTGCAAATGGGGGAAAGAGATGTCTGGCCTGCCAGACTAAAAAGGTAGTGGTCAAGAGTTTCAAGTCTACTAGTAACTAGTTTGACAGTCATTCCTCTGGGCTTATTACTTATATTGTTTAATATATTCAGTAATGCATACAGCAGGATAGAATACACGTTCATCAAATTCATAGATTATTTTCAGACTCGGAGGGACAGTGCTGGAGGACAAGACTGCCATTTAGAGGTATCTCAATGTACTAGAGGAATGTGTTGACAGGAATCTTATAAAACTCAGAAAATACAAATAAGTCCCATATGTAGTCCACAGAGCTTCCATGTAGTAGGACAGGCTGGAGACCAACTAGTTAAGGACTACATTTAAGAAAAAGGATATAGAGGTCATGGTGGACAATGACCTTGCAGCATGGGACATCCTTGCAACAGTGAAAAAAAATCACATATTGGGTGCACTAGTACAAATATAATCAGGTAGAGGGAAGTGAATATTCTGTTTTACTAGGCACCTATGAAACCTCTTTGAGAATGTATCTGAATTAGGGTCTCTCTCAGTAAAGCAAAGATATTGACAAATTGCAACAAGATTAAAGGATGGATACAAAATGTTTAGGGTCTGTAGCCCCTGGCATATGAGATAGGGCTCGGGAGCTTGGGTTTTTTAGCCCAGATAAGTGGGAAAAAAGCTACAGAAAGAGAAATCTAATTTCAGTCTTCAGATTACTGAGAAGATGAAGTTGGACTTTTCTCAGATGTGCACAACAGTACAAGAAGTAGTTATCATGAATTGCACAAAGGGAAATTACAATCCAGTACATGGAAAAAAATCTTCACGATAAGAGTGGTTAAGCACTGGAACGCATTTCCTGGGGAGACGGTGGAATTTCTATTAAGATGTTCAAAACTTAGCTGAATGATAGGCCCTGAGCAATCTGAATTTAGCACTGTTTTCTGCAGAATTTGTACTAAATGACCTTGTCCAAAAGTAAGATTGTTCTTATAAAAGAACTTTTGTTGACACAAAATTACAAAGCAACAAGTTACATATGTCGCGGATGGAGTGATTACCTTCACCAGTTAGAGTGAAGTAGTGAAATATTTATTGAGGTGAAACAGTGGTTTAAAAAAATCAGTAGTAAGTGCGATAAAACCAGTAGTAAATATGATAGTGTTTTATGAGATACGATGTCAAGGTACATTTATTATTTACTGTATAGAGGACAGGAGGACAGGGTCAAATAAGCTGTCAGGGAGACCCTCCCGTTGAGTCACAAGGTTCTAAACTCCTTGTCAGAGAGGAGTCTAGGTGCGGCTGGATCTAGTCCTAGTCCTAGACTTGGTTTATAAGGATATAAAGGATTATATTTGCACAATCAATCCTTTATGTTACTTAGCTAAGATTTCAAAGTTTAGCATGCTATTAGTCACTTACTGAGAACCTGTTGTGGCAAGAAATCTCTCAACCTTGAGGAGTAGAACCTTAAGTGAGCATCCTCACAAAAAGGGAGATCCTGGCATGCAGCCCGCTGCCATACAGGAGAGCTCCTGTATTTATACAGTAAGATAATTGACCTATAGTCATATTCTCATGGGAACAAAGTTTCTAGGTCCCCACTCCAGACAGTATTTTGTTTATGTTGTCAGCCAGTCCCCAAAGTCCAGGTGCAAGTTATCGCAACTGATATTGTGATGGACATGGTGGCCAAGGCCCTAGCAGGAGCCAGGGCGGGGCCAGGGGAGAGAACAGGGAGAGCACACCACCAAAACATATCACCATCAATTTTAAAAATGCTTTAAAAATCCTTGCTATCAAACTTGCAAATGCATGTCCTAGTTCAGTCAACATTATAGTCTCAGAATCTGAACATAAGGAGCTCATCTGTAACAGTTCCAGTAAGTCATATGTACTTACCTATGTTTTCTTTTCTCTTCTTTTCCCTTACCCCATGCTTAGCAGCATCATAATTTTGAAATCTGAGGATAAATATTCATTTAATTTTGCTTTGTGCCTAGATAACTTTCAATATAAATGCTATATTTCCTCCACAACAGTCTCACTTTTTTTTTTTTTTAAATGAATTTACATTCTCCTATTATTATTATTATAATAGGAAACTCCTATTATTATTATTATTAACTTCCTCACAAAGTCCAACTCATCATCCTTTTTTCTTTAATTCTTCTTTTATTCCCGACTAGGCACAGCTGTATTACCTGATGAATACTCTTTCCATTCTTGGTAGGGTTACTGCTTACGATTGATACCTTTTTAAAGTAGTTGTCTGCTTACATCTGGAATAGTTTTATAAAAGTTTATTTTTTTCCTTTTCATGGGATGCAAATTCCAAATAGTCTTTTACTTTTCTGACTCAACATTTTCCAAACTTCCAACACATTTATCTCCTTAAGGTTTTCCAAGCAGACTACTTCACTTACTAGTTCTTTTCTCATCATAAGTTCATAAGTTCTCATCTTAAACACCCACCAAAACATACCAAAACTGTCAATATACTCAATGTTCTTCTTTATTAGCAAAGAAGTAACTTATATATAATTTCCATTTGTTTTGACATGATAATGTCAAGTTTTACTGACACATCTCATTTTGTGTTGATAGCATACCCATTCCCATGGCATCTTCACATGCTGATTAACAGAAGATTTGACATTGTAGTGTGGTCTGTGTAGAATTGCATTGACATCTTGTAGGAAAATTTGTGATGACAGTATGGCAAGGAAGCAAGTGGCAAAGAATCTTTGACACAAAAATATAGTTCCCATTCCTTGGTAATTGCAAGGGTAATTGAAATACTTCGGCTGCCATTAGTTGAACACTTTATCATACTTGAAATAGATCCACATAATATTATTATTCTCCTTACTAAACTAAATTGATGTGATGTGAGTTTAAGGTTTAAGGGTCAGCAAAAATAGTCAAATCTTTTTTTTTTTAATTTTTTTTTTTATTTTGTCCATGACAATGTTAAATCATATGTAGCTTATGGAGAAAAAAAAAAGAATATGCGTCTCAACTGATGCATCTCAACTGTCAGTGTCCCCACTTGATTTGAATGGAATGAGTACTGGTGATGGGTGAATACTCATCCATGGTGATGAGTTTCAGGAAGTACTCCAATCTTTTTTCAGAGATCCATTGCTTTATTCTTCGTGTTGCCTCTCACTCAATATGTGAATTTAGATCAGTCATTTCACTTGTGTTCAGTTTATCCATCTGTAAAGCGTTTATCACTTCAGTGCTTCAGAGAGGTGTTCTGAGAACTATTGAATAGATATTTACATTGTATTTTCAGAACATCACATCAAAGTAACAATATCAGTATTAAATTATTTTACTGAAAGAAATCATATAAAACCATTTCTGGGATAGCTACTAAAAAACCATACTGATTTCTTTAAATTCTTTCTCAGCTTACTTCTTTACAAAACAGTACAATTAAAATTGAGAAACTGATAAGCAGTTGCTCATGACAGAATGCTGAACAAAGATTATATGCCAAAAATGTATATTGTCCAATTCATTTACTTCATTTAAAATGTGAAAGACAATTTAATAAGACACTAGTCTGGTTTCTACTGGGGAAATCAGTTCTAAATCCTTTCCTACAGCTGTCATTGGGCTAAGGGACTAATTACACTTTTTTGAAAATCAGCCTTCTCCTCCTAAGGAGAGATCTTGGCACCCCTACTTATGCTTAGAACATTAACTTTGTAGTTAATTACACCCACTGATTTCAGTGGAGTTGGGTAATTTTAGAGAAAGCCAGTCCAGGATGTTTATTCTACAGGACCATTATCTAATTATGATTTTTCTTTCATGTGTACCTCAATCAAAGATCAGAGCTCTATTGTGCTGGGCATGTTAAAGACAAGTAATCAAAAAGCAAGCTTCTGCTCTAAATAATTCCCAGTCCAGATACCAGTAAAAATGCATCAAGGAGATGAAGCAGCAAATGGACTAAAGAGAGTAGGGTAATAATAAACAGACATCTCAGCTCGCAGTTTCCTGAATTGGTTTCTGCATAGTCACACACCACCAAGAAGGGGGTCAGACATTTTCACCAGGAGTATCTTGCACAATGGTATTTAGGATGTTCCCCTGGGAGCTGTAGAGGAATCCAGACATGAACAGTGATAGAGGAAGGAATAACATGCGGTTTCCCTCCTTTCACCAATGAGCTGTCTCATCAGTAGAATTTTATGACATGATTTTTCATTATCCGCCTCTGCTAACATTACTTAGTTTGCCAATTCTTCCTCTTTTTTCTTTTTCCCTCCTTTTTTAAATAAGATAATCCTTTAAAAAATACAAAAAGGCAGTTAAGGAGAGTATTCAAGGTCTGGGAACTAATATTTCCAAAGGCAGCTACCTGTAACTGAAAAATAAGAATTTGGGGCCAAATTATACACTTAGCCTTTCAAAGTATAACATTCCAGGGAGAACCTTCTTCTGATCTTGGGGTCTTTTGCCATTTGTAAGATATTCAGCTGCATGAAATGTATGTGGAACATAGATATTTAATTTAGGCTCCTTCCTTTCACTGCCAAATGTATAAAAATTAGGTGTGGATTCTTAATATTTTGACTCTGGACATTTATATATATATATTTAACTAACAATGGGAACCTAAAATGAATTTTCAGAGATGATTCTTTATATTTCTTAGCCTTGAGGTACTCCAAAATTATTGCAACTTCCATGTTGAAGTAATTTAAATATTTTTGAAATTGTTACCCTGCACTGCCAGTAGGACTGGTATCATCTGATGTCTGATTTATTCTAAAAGCTTGATGTTTCTCAGTATGAAGAATTAAGTAGTACACCAAGCAAAATTCTTTTGGAATTACCCCAAACATTCCACTAAGTAACTGAACAGTAGAAGGATATTTCAATCACAAGATGTGACAGACAACATTGGTTTGTGAAAGAAAGATTGTAAGAAAAAATTAATAATGCTTTTTAGAATGTGGATTTAGGAACTGACCTGCAGCAACAGCAAGACAAAACTAAAGCTGGCATTAAGTCTTTAGAGGAAAAATGAACAATATACAATGAACAAGTGTTGGGTTTTGGTTTGCTTTTAATTAAAAGTGAAATAAAAAATCACAGAGCATTTGATTTCAGGATGATTGTTGCTGCATTGCCTGACTTAAAAAACAGAGAGAAAGTTAGATATATTATGATTTACAATAGCCTGTATGATCAACAGGGAGCTGGTTAACATTAAACAACACAGAAACAAATAAGGGTTATATTCTGTTTCCCTCTGCTTCTTTATCACCTCTGTTACTTAGATAACTGTGACGATGTAGGCATGCCTTTCATGAAGACAGGAACTAAATAAAGTGCTGCAAAAGGAGGACCACTCCTTTCATTTAAAGCAAAGATGCTTTACTATACATTTCTGCTTCCTAAGGCTACATGGATCAGTAAAGAGGGGATTCACACAGGATATACCATACCACATTCCACTTAAAAGGAGTTTCAATCTGAAACAATCAGTCTCAAAGAAAGCCTTAAATACCTGGCTCCTGTCTGTAACATATTTACAAGAGAAGAAGTAAGAAAAAGGAGATGTGGTGGTTTGTGTGGGTTTTTTTTCCCCCTAAAGTTTCTTTCCCCTGTATAAAATAACTGAAGATCATGAAACTAACTGGGAAGAAAACAGAGTGACCCAACTGCTTGCAGTAGTCCTTCAGAAAAGAAGAGTCCTCGGGTCCTAGGAGTCCTTAAAGTGAAAAAACCAAATAAATTTTATTCTGAATGGCCATGCCTGTCACCAAAGTTGAGACTAGGGAAAATTCCCAAGATTTTTATTCTGGTTTCTTTTACAACTTTTAGCTAAGATATTTTCAGATAAACCCTTATATTTTTTTTTAATTAATTTTTTGCACGTTTTAAAATCTGCATAGAAATTCATGCTCTTACTATAGTGATTGTAATTCTCAGATAGGACCACACAGCTGCTTGAACAGTTCTTCTTTACCCAAAAGGGCCTGGAGAAGAGGGAGAAAAGAAGGGAAAAGGGAAAGAAAAAAGAACAGCTACTGGATTGAGATCAAGACAGTTTAATAGAAGAATAACTGAAAAGGAAAATAACAACAATAAAAATAGCAATAACAATAATTACAGAAGTCACTCTCACCACTCCATGAGATGGTATCTACCTGAGCAGAGATGACAGATTCCCTCTACTGCCAGCCAGCCCTCATGTATATACTGAGCATGACATCTATGGTACGAAATATTCCATTGGACATTCCATTGTGCTGTCTATGCTCTTTCTCAGCTTCTATGGGAAGCTGAAAATAGTCCTTGAAAAGTATAAACATCACCTAGCAACAACCAAAGTAACAGGCATTATTGACATTCCTGTCACAGAAATCAGTAGAAAGAAAATTAGTTCTTTCCCAGATGAAATCAGGACAGTGGTATATATGGAAATGTGCACATTATATATGTAGAAGTCTGTGTTTTATAAAAAAATATGTTGTAGGTTTAAATATAAACCTACTGAATTTTATTAATCTATGATATACTCTCTATACAGCTGCATATCTGTAAAATGTATGAACAATACTGATAAAAATTTAAGGATTTTTTGTACATACAAAAGTGTCGTAAGTTTGCATTTTGAATTATATAAAAAAGGATAATAAAAAAAAGTTTTATTCACACTTTGAAATACAGAAAGTACAGCAAAAATACACTGCACAGGTTATCCAGGATTAAAGACTTCAGATGTACTTGTAAAGATCATTCGTGGTAATTTAAAAAATGAAGTATAGATTTTCATTGTAGAATTCACTGGGAAGGGAATTTGTCAAAGTAAAAAAAAAATATCATGGGTGAAGAAAACTGTATTTTCTTAAAAACTGTTTTTACAAAAGAAATTTGGAAAAGCTTAAATCCTCATAAAACATAATAAAACTTAGTATGAGATTCAAGTTACATCAATAAACTTAAATTAGATCTAAATCAACAAAAGAGAAGTTAAGAATACTCTTCTTACTTCAGAAAGAAGATACTGGATCCTTCTTTCTTTTCCCTGTGGACCTTAAAATTCTCTGTGATGTTGTTAACCTTGAACTTATTGCATTTATGATCTTTGTATAAGAAGGTATAAAAGAGATTCAGAATAGTGACATGGGTTGTGCAGCCTCATAAAACTGTTTTTACTGAACAAGCAGAAATATGCACACATCCCAGAACAAGAGCTGTCTAACCAGTGAGTCATGTAAAATAGTACAGTCTCCTGTGCAATTATCTATATGGTTCCAACAGCATTTATAATTACATTTGTACTAACACAGCAAAAATGACATGGCTACATAGTTTTCAAGCTTGAATCATCTCACATCCATCTCTTGGGGCGGGATCTGCAATGTATTTTCATTGTTCATTGCCATGCAGAACATGGCAAGATGTACTCATGTATCCTAGAGAACAAAACCCCAAAGGTTTCCCAGGTCTCAAAGTACTGCATCCTTCACCAGACACCACTGATTCCAACAATAGTACAATTTATAGAATTATGCTTACATATTTGCTTATTTTTTTTAAGGTTTTTTCTCCTAGTTTCTTTTGGAATTACAATAGTGAAGCACTATAGGAGGCTGATCTATTACAATCCTACCCTTGAAACCAGGTGGTCTCAGAAATATTGATGAGGTCCATGTTCCACAGCTGTAGTTCCAGATTAGAAAGGTTTAACTGAACAAATATTAAGTGTCCCTATGAACATGAGCTCAACAGCAATGACAAAAGAAAAGCAGCAGGGATTCTGCACAAATAATTACTATGCAAACACCTCAAAGAGCATTTATTTAGCTGAAAAGCTTGTAATGTCCAAAACTGGAGAAACTATCAAACTATCCAAAACAAGAAACTATAATTTTCTTGTTTTAGAACATTACATCACAAAATAAAGTCTGAAGATCTAAAGTATATTGCAGGGATGAATATTATTTGGCTAGATCACTTCCCATATAGTTCATACAAGACTGCTTTATTTAAGATCTTTGTTAAATATTTTTTCCAAAAATATTCCCAATTTACATCAGAATACATTAATTATCTAGACAAACGTGTGTTTAAACATATTGCCTATTCTGCTTAAATAATATTATCTGGAAATTGCGTGGCTATTTTGCTGGCTTTATACTAATTGTTATGCTTAGTGTGATTCTTTATACATAGCATTAAGATCTTTATTTTATGTTCTTTTAAGCTCCCTGGTTATAAGATCACTGAATCTGATGCATATAGAAAAAGAAAACAGCTTTGGACTAAACAACATAAGTATGCCTGACATAGATTTTGTCTGTAGATCCTCCAGGTAAAGCTAAAAGAATGGAGTTTCCCAGTTCTTTTAATTCTAAAATACATAACACGTTGGAAAATACAATAGAAAAGTATCATAACTGAAAATAAATATAGTTGTTGAACGATGTAGGTCTGAACTGGGAGATCAAATTCACATTAATGAAGAGGGAATGAAACTTCTTTTCACAGTTCATCACACTCAAGACTGACATTTATTGCATAGTTAGAACCATCTTGCTTTAATGTTACTTCATTTTCAACTGCTCGAAGAATGCAACTGCTGCAGTATCATTCCAATAGTCAATGTTTTTCTCTACTTTTATGTGTTGCCTCCAAGTGAGAAATAATATACTTATCAGTTTAAGAGTGGGAATAAGAGCTTCTTTTATTTTACCCTCTCTCTCTTTTTTTTTCTTTTTTTTTTTTTTAAAAAAAAAAAAAAAGTTGGAGTAAGGGCTTCTTGGTTGTTATTGTGGGTTTTTCCATTTTTTAAAATACAACATATTTAGGTCCAGGTAGAATTTTTAGTTAAAGACAATGATTCGTTTCAATTAGCGATACTACTTGCTGGCAAAATAATGTTT
>BJBW01009506.1:0-27153 GCA_004320125.1 Scolopax mira | reverse complement strand
TTAGCTTTTGCAATATGTATGAGGTAATTATCTGAAATACCAATCAACATTGTACACGATGATTGTTACTTTATGGAAAAAAGTATAAGAAGTATGTGTTTTGAATCAATAAACGATATCTAGCTTGCACCCCTCTAGGTCTCCGTCCCTTCCATCGCGGCATAAAACATTATAGATCTTAATGACCAAGCAAACTGCAAATCATAGATGGGGATTATGATTCCACTTCATCATTTATATTTACCACCATGCTGCAGTAGAAATAATAAGCCTGTTCTTCCAGATTAAAATAAATAAATAAATAAATAAAGCTTTTACCTAACCATATGATGTATAAATTAATTCTAATGAATCACTACATATAATTAACACATATTCAAGAAAATGATACATAATGTGCACTTCTGTGAATATCAGTGTGAATATCTTTCAGTTTTACCATAAAAATTTAATTCAAGATATTCACTTATCATGAAGGAAAATGAGGGTTGATATCACCAAAAAATCATGCTAAATTTGGCCTGATTTTGCTTAAATCAGAGTAAATTTTATTTTATCTCCCTCTATGTACAAGTGAAGCGAAGAGAAGGAAAGAGGAAGTGAAGGAAAATAGTGAAGTCAGTTGTGTGCTACCAGCTTTATTTCTGAATCAGAAATAGAATGAATAACCAAGAAACACTATCTCACACTGTATTTAAGGGTGCTTTTTCCTGTGCATGCCAGGAAGATTTAAATCCATAATACAATGGCAAGACTTTCTCTCATTGACTGTTCATCAGTGTTTCTTGAAAAAAAAAATTTTTTCTTGGTACTTTTTTTTTTTGTCTTAGGGTTTTCTACAATGGTATGTGTTTTGCCAAACCAAACTATTTTATGGGCTTGCAAGTGAAATTGGCTGTTCATTTACAGGTTTTAGAAATTATTCTAATGAAATCCCTCCCATCAGTAGTGATAATATACATGGGACATGAATTCAGTTCAGACTGAGCTATCAGAGATGCTTTGAGGAGTTTTGGTTCAGGTTCATAACACTGCTGCTCCTTCTGTGGCTTACACTCTTCAGTGGTATAGAACTTCCTTCTATACTCCAGCAGTTAATTCAGCTGCAGGAAGACATCTTAGGATTCCAAAACATGTAACTCCTAAGTAATGAAACCAGAAATCCTTACTTAACAAGGAAAGAGAGGCAAAGGGATATTTTAAAAGGATTCCTTTTGCCTATAAGTTCAGTTTCAAATCAAACCAGATGAAAAGAGAAAATTCTGAGCTGATTTTTAAAAAATTTTCTACCCCATGAATACTATTCTTATTTTGAACTCTGCAGTCAGAGCTGAAAACAAAAATTCTTAATTACTTATTAATTTTTTCAGATACACATTCTGACATTTTGCCCAGCCTCAGTGTAAATTTTAATAACAAAAACATTTAACAGTAAAATATTAGTAGAGGCTGAAAATACAATGTAAAATACAAGTTATTACATCAAAATGTAATCCTAACAATTGCATTTCTGTATAATCAATTTGAATATAAGCTAGCTGTGTATTTAATTCTACTTTGCAGGCTCTGCTTTTTTTATTTTAAGTGGTAATTAATGAGTAGAGTTGTTTCTGTAGCTAGAAACTGAACGTTTTTAAACTAGGATGGGAAAGATACATAAAGCCTAGTAATAAACTGCATCTCTTAATTAGTTACTACATATATGTCCCTGCGTTCCTCAGGCAGGTAGTAAAACCAAATATTAAACAGTAAATTAGACAGTAAAACCAAACTGATCTAAATTACTTTGAGATGTCACCTAGAATCAGGGGGCATGCTTTCCTCTCTGTGAAAAAGGCCGGTCTGAGAACCTGAGATACGAACACTCCACAGGCACAGCTGTTTTCTCCAGTTTGCATTAAATGGTAACCAGAGTTTTTGTGAGCAGACAGTGAACTGCCTTAATTGTTTATAAAGCACAGATGAACATTTAGAGAATCAAGTAATGATTATTCTGTGGAATCTCTGATACACAATTATACTTTGGGTCTATGGATGCTTGAGCAAGCAACTATAAATTTTACCTATTGCAATGAAATATTTTAACTAAAAGCTTTTTGCTTGCCACACAAAAATTTCTAAAATCAACCATGAGAAGTGCACGGTTGAAAACTCATTCATGTGTTAGAGAATACTCAACCCATTCTAACTTATCTTTTACCAAGACTATGAGCTAAACACAATAGGAATTCAGAGCTACTAGAGAAATACAAACAATAGCATGAAAACCATGACAAAAAGCTTGTGGTTCAAACTGTAAGTTTAAATCTGCTGGGTTAGCTCATGGATAAAAAGGTAAGTAAAGACAAATGACTCACAATTTTCTAAACAGGACTAGAGAACCGCAATTTTTCAGATATATTTTTCTGCACATTATGTTTTTCTGAGTTACTGACCAGAGAACAAAGAAACATAGGAAATAAATAGCATAAACTGGGAGTGTATGCTCAAGCTCAGATAATATATTTTCTTTGCAGCTGCCTGCTGAAACAGAAACTCTGCAATTGGAGAGAGGCTCATCTAGGTTCTTTACTGCTGCAGGTCAGCATGTAAAGTATAGAGTATATATACTCTCTCTATATATATACTATACTCCAGGAGTATAGATCTATACAGATAGATTCATGAAGGAGAGCAACCTTAGTAGTTATTATTCCATCAGAATAGGACACAGCACTCTTGAATGTAAAGGGACTGAGAAAATTGCAAGAAAAAAGAAGCCTCATTCCATCATCTGGAGTAGATGTGAAAACGATGAAACCAAATACATTCTGACAAAATGTTCTTTTACATTTCTTTTCAGCTCTCCTTACACAAAAGAAAATAAATATCACACTGCTGGCCATGCTATTACTCCAAGATTTCTCTACTCTGGCCATCTATTTCATTGACTTATATTTAAAATTTCTCACAATTCTCCTAAGCAATAAAGTTGATGATTAAATCAAGTTCTCCTTGATATCCTAGAGAAAATACTCTGCAGGCTAAAAATTACTTCAGCCATAAAGGGGTCCAAATTTATTTATAATTTTCTTTTTTTCTTTTTTTCTGTTTTCAATATCTGAAATCTGAGCAGCAATTTCTGGAACATAAGTTATCCTTTTAAAATCTACAAGTCATGTGGGTTGTACACAAGTAAACTACTTAGTAAACATTTAATTAAAAACTTATGGTATAAATTTGTGCTCTTATTAAAGGTAACACACTGAGAATGGCTAAGTGTGAGTACTAGAAAATCAGTGATTCATCTATCATTGTTCTGGACTTTATCATATGCTTCTGAGAAGAATGGTAAATGTTGATTAATTTGATGATAAACCATATTAAATGAATGCGTTAAAAGCAGAAAGTGTTACAAAAATTACAATGCAGTCTAGTTTACGGATTTTTTTTTCTGAAGAAGTGAAAGTTAAGAAATGGTCTTCTGTTTTCAGGATCATGCACTTCTATGGATTGATGTAAACTTGATAAGCTGCTGAAATACAGTTCTAGTATCCTGCTAACTCCCAGACATACATCTGACATTTTCTAGATATAACAGACAAATAATTTATTAGTATTTATAGGACTGAACTATACCTTTACTTACTACATTTACTTATCTGTCAGGTAGTTGTCTCCTCAAGGTCTTCCTTCTGTAACAGCTGCAACCTTTAACTTGGAAATCAACTTAAAACATACAGCTGACAGTTCCAAAAGACTGTATGGTTCAGTTAGATCTCCTTCTAGGACACATAGGGTGGTTTTATCTCAATTTCTAAAAAGAACTAGTCAAGGAGAATAAATAACTTGCACAATGTCATAAAAAACCAAGATCTGAATATAGAAGATTGATGTAGGCTTTTCTACTTATTTAAGAATTTTGGGATCTGGTACTTAATAGTCTCAGTTATGCACATGTACATTCGAAAGCATAAAAGGCTGAAGGATCACATGAGGGAAGTCCACATCTTTTAAAATATTAATGGTCTGTCTCTAGTAAGAATTAACAACATTGACAGACAATCAAGATACTAGCCACTGTGGATACCCCTAGTGGTTTTAATCCACATTCTATAATACACAATGACAAGGGACTGGACAAAATTAACAGTGAGCAGATAATGGAACAACAACATGAACCAGCCTGAAGAATCCTCATCAAAAGCCTCTACAAGCTCAGCTGTTTGCAACTTCTATGTTCAACTGAGTAGTGGCGGGCGGAGGGGAATACAGGGACTGGCAGTGCCCTGCAAAGAACAATTAACGCTAGCAAAGAATGCTTCACAGTGGTTGTGTCAGCAGTAGGAAAAATCTGACAGAAAAACTTAGTCCCACATTTATGTTGGTTATATACATAATGCAAACAGCCTCCACCCATGATCTTGTAACTGATTTTGAAAGTAGAGGCTTATACTGCAGACAGTATGCTGACATTGTATTAATGAAGCAAATACAAGGGCAGAAAGAAGAGTGCGTAAGTCTTCCTTGCATGCAAGCTTCAGTATTACTGTTTAGTTTAATGTAAATATTACACATTTAGGGCCCTTATCAATTTGCAAAAATATTAAGGAAAATCATTTTTTAGGAGGCCTTAGTGACTTTCTTAAGTGCAACATATTCCCATGGGGCATCATCCCATGTATAAATGTAGTCCATGCATTTGAAGTGTGTTTGAATACATACATTGAGACAGATCAACAAATATATGTGACATGAGGTTTGTAGTAACACATTGACATTTCTTCCATTGTGATATAACAACTGGAATGAGAGATTCTTCAGCTGAAAGTCAAGCTTGACATTGTTTTCCCTTCACAGTTCTGCAGATAACTTTTGTAACAAGAGTAATTTAATCTATGACTGCTTTTGACCCTGCTTTCTATAGTTTACAATAACCTGACATGTAAAAATTATTCCTATAAGGACAGTGGAAGTCATTACTTTAATAACAATAATCCTTAGTCATTTAAAAGGTCAGAATTATACAAATACATTATCCTAGGGACATATGATTGTGCCTTTCAGCCTTTACAAGTATTCGTGTTAAAGTATAAAACTGAAGTAAAAATACAATTATTTTTTCACAATATTCCAGCACCCTTTTGTTCAATGTACCTGCTTTCCCATAAGGGAGAAGTTTCCTCTCCTCATTTTTTGCTGTGATTTTAAAAACATCAGATTATCAAGGTTTATTTTGTTAAATAGATTCTAGATGTAGATGATATGGCTGGTTTTAGATTATGAAATCAAAAAGAAGTGGAAACTTATAGTTGGATAAGAAGAACAAAACCTGGATTATAAAATCACTTCAATCAATTTTCAATTTATCAAAATTCATTTCTGTAATTTGAAAATAAATAAAAAACCCACATTCTTCCTTGATGCTCATCTTTTCATAGAAAGTCCTAGCAAATAGACTTTTAACATACTTAGCAGCAAAAGTGTTTTGATAACTTTCCGGCGTATTTTACAATTTCATAATCAGCAGTCACTATAAAACTTAATATATATATATACACACATATACTCACACACACACATATATATAGACTCGGTTTCTCCCATGATAAGCCGTAGGAAGATACACCAAGGTTAGAGGTATGGGGTGTTAGTTAGAGCCCTCACCCTATTGCTCTGAGACACGCTGGCTACACTGGAACACACTTGAAGTCTTATGGAACTAAGCCAAGGGCACCTGAGATAACAGAAGCCAAGAGTGAAACACTAGTAAAATACCTCAAAGGAATTAATGTTGTTCCTCTAAAAAAAGGAACACAGTCAAAAGCCCAGCTGAAGTGCCTCTACACCAATGCACACAGCATGGACAGGAGGAGCTGGAAGCCACCATGAAGCTATAAGGCTGTGACATATTTGCCATTATGGAAACCTAGTGGGATGAATCCCACGACTGGAGGGCAGCTATCGATGGCTACAGGCTGTTCAGAAGGGACACTCAAGGAACGAGGTGCGGAGGTATCGCCGTTTACATCATGAATAGTGTGTGAAGAGCTGTCTCTGATGAATAGACATGAGATGGTTGAAAGCTTATGGGTAAGAACTAGACACTGAGGCAACAAAAGGAGCCTTGTAGTTGGAGTCTACCACCCAATCAAGGAGAGCCCATTGACAAAGCTTTCTTACTCCAGCTACAGAGGACATTTGTCCTTGCAGGCTCTTGTCCTGCTGGGGGACTTCAACCATGCCAACATCTGTTGGAAAAGTAGCACAGTGAGCTGTAGGCAGTCCAGAGGAGATACCTGGAGGGCAGTGAGGATAACTTCTTAGGCCAGGTAATAGACAATCCTACCCGACAGGATACGATACTCTGGCTTCAGGCAGGAGCTTCTGGCTGCAGGCAAGTGAGCTAATCAGTGACGTCAAGACTGGAGGCAGCTTGGGCTGCAGTGATCATGACCTGGTAGAGTTCACAGTCCAGAGGGATATAGGTCAGGTGAAGAGTAAGGTCAGGACCCTGAATTCTAGGTTCTCCAAATTCCATCTGGTCAAGGAGTTAGTCAATAGGACCCCCTGGGAAACTGTCCTCAGGGACAAGGGAGTAGAACAGAGCTGGTAGATCTTTAAGGACACTTTCCATAGAGGATGAGAGCACTTGATCCCCTGGTCTAAGAAATCAGGAAAGGAAGGCAAGAGACTTGCATGACTACATTGAAACCTGCTGGTCAAACTAAAGGGCAAAAAGTAAATGTGCAGGCAGTGGGAGTAGGGACAGGTATCCTGAGAAGTGTATAGGAACACTGCCCAGGATCAGGAAGGCCAAGGTTTGTCTGGAGCTGATCTTGGCAAGGGACACAAAGAATAATAAGAAGGGTTTCTATAAGTATTTCAGTCAGAAAAGGAAGGTCAAAGAAAGTGCACCCTCACTGATAAGCAAGATTATCACCTGGTAACAGACAAGAAGTAGGCTGAGGTATTCAACAAATTTTTTGCCTCAGTAACCACTGTCAATCTCTCTTCCAACACCTCTTGAGTGAATAGATCTCAAGGTAGTGACTTCGCAGATCAAAGTCCTCCCATGAGGAGGATCTCTTACCATGAGGTAAGAGAAGATCAAGTTTGTGACCACCTGAGGCACCTGAACAAACAGAAGTCTAAGTAAGCCAACAGTAGAAAAGGGTAGAAAGAAGGATGCTGGGAACTACCAACCTGTCAGTCTCACTGTTGTGCCTAGGAAGGTCATGGAACAGATCCTTCTAGAACCTATGCTAAAGCACATGGACCACAGGGATGTAAATCAAGACAGCCAGCATGGCTTCAACAAGGGCAAATCATGCATGACTCATCCAATGGCATTTTATGTGTGACATTGGTTGACAAGCGAAGAGCCACTGTTGTCATCTATTTGCTCTAAGGCCTTTGACATGGTCCCTCACAACATCCTTCTCTCTAATTTGGAGAGCTATGGATTTGATGGCTGGACTATTTGGTGCACAAGGAATTGGCTGGATGGTTGCAACCAGACAGTAGTAGTCAATGGCTCAATGTCTAGATGGAGATCAATGACAAGTGGTGCCCCTCAGGAGTCTGCATTGGGACCACTACTGTTCAGCATCTTTGTCAATGACATGGACAGTGGGATTGAGTGCATCCTCAGCAAGTTTGCAGATGATACCAAGCTGAGGGTGCAGTTGACACACCTGAGGAATAGGACGCCACCCAGAGGAACTCAGACAAGCTCAAGAAATGGGCCAGTTGGAACCACCAAGTACAGGGTCCTGCACCTGGTTTGGGACAACCTCCAGTATCAATAGAGTCTGGAGGATGAAGGGATTGACAGAGCCCTGCAGTGAAGGACTTGAGGGTACTGGAGTACCACGAAAAGCTGGACATAAGCAGGAAATACGTGGTCACAGCCCAGAAGGCCAACCAGATCCTAGGCTGCATCAAAAGCAGCATGACCAGCAGGTTGAGGGAGGTGATTCTACTCTGCTTTGGTAAGACTCCATCTGGGAGTACTAGTGTTCTCAGGACACATGTCACAGGAAAGACATGGACCTGTTAGAGCAGGTCCAGAGAAGGGCCAAGAGGGATGAAACACCTCTGGTACAAGGATAGGCTGAGAGACTTGGGGTTGTTCAGCCTGGAGAAGAGGAGGCTGTGGGGAGACTTTATAGCAGCCTTTCAATACTTAAATAGGGATTGTAAGAAAGATGGGGACAAACTTTTTAGCAGGGCCTGTTACTATAGTAAAAGGGGAAATGGATTTAAACTAAAAGAGGGCAAATTCAGATTACTTATAAGGAAGAAATGTTATACAATATGGGTGGTGAAACACTGAAACAGGTTGCCCAGAGAGGTGGTAGACGAGACATCTCTGGACACATTCAAGTTCAGATTGGATGGGGCTTTGAGCAACCTGATCTATTTGAAGATGTCCCTGGTCATTGAAGGGCATTGAACTAGATGAACATAGAAAATCCAAACAGATCTGTGATATATAACAAACATTAAAACACTATTGACACTGAAAAAAAATCAGCTTTTATGTATGTTTTCCAATGATATTTTAAACTGCAGAGCAGAAGTGACAAATATTTTAAAAATCCTCTAGCTAAAACATATTTATTCTTAAATTACTTATTAACAGAGGGAGTTTAAAAAGCATAAATCCTAATTAGCCTAGCATGAAGACACCTGCTAGATTCTTTGGCAGATGGCTTAGACAGCAGGGCAACCAATAATTAAATATTTTTGATATTTACTTTCAGTCAAATAGGAATGTCCATGAATTATAAGTCTACACTTCAGACTCTCAAATCGCTTACCAAAAGATAAGCATGGAGATTTACAGATACTCACCCTTAGCTTTCATTTAATTTCCAAAAGCCTAGAGTGTCTGTGACCAAAGCTCAGGCACAACTTTCATTCCAGGATTTGAATCAGAGTTCTCAAATATCAATTTACAGCTTTTTCCTGACTCCAGTTTACAGTTCCACAAATGGATCTGGCAATAATACCACACCACAGACAGAGAGAAACAGAGGAAAAAAACCCAACACAATCAAGTGAGCCATAGCAGTAACTACTGAGTGGAAGAACGAACATTTTGAAAAAAGATTTTGAGAACAAAGAAAGCAGCCAAGGTGGATAGATTGAGCAGGTGTCCTGCAAATTGCCTGTGAAGAAGTTGCTTGAACCATAAGACAATGATGGGACAGGTTAAAATCTGAATGAAGGAGTGCAGGGAAATTGCAAGAAGGTTGAGTAAAATTTAATGCTTGGAAAGCATTGCTTGGAAAAGGTGTCAACAATTACATATGGGTAGTGTGGAAGAACAAGTATAGACCAGCTAAAATGGTGGCAGAGTTCATGGAATTAAAGAGCTGCAAAGAAGTAGAGAGTGTGGAAGCCTTGAGGACAGAGTAGGCAATACCACCAAAGAAGAGGCAATAGAAGTACTATGGCTGGTATGAAGACAAAAACTGTAGTCATGTCACTTCAACTTGGAAGAAGTTCATTAAGTTCTCATTACTAAGTTCTTCTGTGAGACGTGGCATTGCAAATGGATGTGGGTGACACAGCTTGATTAAAACAACTCAGAGAAATAATAAGCAGCAGTTGCTTGCCTATATTTCTGTAAGAGGTAGGATGATAGTTCTGTTCATTAGTGAGTGCATGAATTCTTCAAGGCTACTCAAAAGGAGTAAGCCCAATGCTGAAACAGGCAAGAGGGGTGAGCACGGTGATAAAAACATGCATCATGAACCACCAGGAGTATTTGTGACTAAATCAATGCATAAAAGGGAGGGAAGCAGCAGAAAAGTTGGGATTGATCAATCATAGGAGTGAACAGTGAGAGAAATTAAAACAGAAAAAATGCTGAGAAAGGAAATAAGGCAAGGTAGAACACAAACAAAAGGATTACTTAGGATTACATATTAAGAGAAGTGAAAGTGGAGCTTTGGTAAAATACGTTAAGCCAGGGAGGCTGTCAGTAATATCTTATACATGGTTTGCCATGAAGAAGACAGTAGTCAGAAAATGGGTCTTCAAAAGCAAACAGAAAAGGGAGAGTAGGGGGAAAGCAAGAGATACAACTGCTGTTTAGTCCATTTGCAGATGATCATGCACCTTGAATGGCTGTAAATCACTACAGCTGCACTAATGTTAATGGAACTGCCCCTTTGTGTCATGTAATGCACAGAGCAGGGTACAGGAAATGCTAGCACAGTTGGCTAGCAGGAAGGCCTCCTAACTGACAACTTTAAATAATACCAGGCAAGAAGTTCGGAGGAAAGGTGAAAGATGCAGAAAACTTTACTCCAGAAAACAGTTTTCTTGGAGGACTGAAAGTGATACTCCAGCTCTACACTTAGTTGGGACAGATTTTTATCCACCACCGTTAAGAAACATATGCAGAGTTATTTAAGTAAATGTGGAATCTAAAATATTCTAAGTGTTCACTAATACTTCAGTAAAATGACTTATTCATCAATGAGATTAGCAAAAGTAATACACTTCTCTTTAGAAGGATACATTACTGATGGACTGTAGACTGAGAATGGACACACCACCCTGGTAACAAAGACACTCACCAAAACTACCAAAATGATGACCTGTTTGAGAACTGAGAAGGACAACCATATCAATAGCCAAGTAACAAGACCACAAACCTAAAATCCACCTTCTTGAAAACTTGGTTTGAGATGGTTTCCTGAAACTGGGCCCAGTTTTTCACTCTGTATACAGTTATGAACTAATTTTATAGCTCTTACTGACAGAAGATCCAAAATTCCCACAAAGTAAAGATTTCTGATTCAGGACTTGAGCTCCAGCTTTTTCACAAACAAGTTACATTACTAAGCCAATTGTCAAAATTTGTCAAGCATCATTTTCTGATCAAACCTCTTCCCTTTGAAATGTCTACAGGAACTTATGGGATAGACAATGCAGGATGGACTTTTTCTCTTTAGGGGCTGGAATGCCTTTATACAGAATATTCTAAGGGTTTCATAATATTTTGTGTATGTAATGACCCACAAATACTGCACGTTATTCTAATTCTAATCTTCATGTAGTGAACCAGGACACCAAGTAGGGTGAATATTTTCGAACTGAGGCTTCTCAAGTGATAACTATATTGCCATGAAGCATTAACTTGCATGAAAAAGTAAGACTGCACACCTTTGCCATCAGCAACTGAGAGGCGAATTGTGCAATGAGGCTGCAAATTAATATAAATTTACATAATTAAATACTTAAAGACTGAAATGGTATGCTATGATTTAAATGAAGGCCAAAAAAAATAGTTATGCTATGATTAAATTGATCTATATTTTAAAACTTGAAATTAACAGGAGACTCAACTAATATGGTTGTAGCTCATATGAAATATTTGCCAAAAGAAAATAATTTTGCAAATGTATTTTCTGTAATGAAACAAGATTTTGGCCATTTCAAAAGACTCACTGGAGAGGCTGTAGGTGACTATATTACCTAATAAAAAAGACATAAGCTAGAGAAGAAAAAGGACTTTACTACATCCCCTTAGGAAATGAACTTGCAACCTAATGGCCATAAGGGAGACATGTCAGTTAATTAAATGGCACAATTGGCAAATACATGGGTTAATTGTGGGAACGTGCAAATCCTCACCGTGAAAGCTAATTTGCTTCATATGCAATCATGTGAAAGATAAGGCATTTTGTGGCCATTATATAAACCCAGAGCATCTGCTAATCAATTACACAATCTAGCAATATAAATAGTTTCTCTCCAGTAAAATTATTTTCCACATTTCTTTTTTTTTAGTAAAAGGATTTAGGAAGGAAGGAAAATTTACAAGCACAACCTTTACTATAGAAGAAACTGGCCAAAATTGATATTGGTATAGTCATATACCAATACTGGAGATTTCCAAAAAGAATGTTATCTAAATTACAAACTTCTGAGCTGTAGTACCACAGGCTTTTCCCTATACAATAACAGATCTTTGTTTAGCAACTCAGTCATTATGACTGTTTAAATCATGTAGAACTAATGGACATAGCAGAACATAACATCAAACAAGATAAGGCAGTGAGAGCAAAAAAGTAATTTTTCTTTCATTTCTGGAAAACAATAATACCTTTAACAATTAAAAATGTTTCTAAGGATTTGAGTTTTTTGGGGTGCAGAAGGCCTTTTCAGCCTATTTGAACAAAAAAATGCAAGTCTATTTTTTTTATTTTGTAAATTCTATTTTCTTGTACAAATGTATTCCATGATCTTATGATATAACTGAGCATTTTTCCAACAGTTTTAATTTCTTATTATATTTCTTTTTTTTTTCTTTTTTTTTTTTTTAAGATGAACTACATATGAACAGACATAGAAAAATCATGGCTTACTAATGTAAATTAGTATTTGCAGATTTTTAATGACATTGGAAATTTGGAGATTTCCGCAGGTTCTATTCACTTAAAACCAACTACCTCCACAGCTAGAGAGACAACACTTGATTATTGAGTTAAAAGGCACTGTAGCAGATTGTTGTCTTCCGTATGTTGGAAATACAACAGGGAAGAAAAGTTACCAGTAGAGAACAACCCTCTGTGTTTGCTTATGTATTTACTCATATATTTACATAAATCTTGCAAGTCCGTGCAGAACCGGCACAGTCTTTTTTTATACTCTCTAATCATAAGATGGAAAGCATTAGGATTTTGAATAGCTGTATATTTTAAAAATATCTAAAAGGACAGAATGAGCATGTATTTTATATAGGTTTCCATAGGAGACTTCTCTTTATGGATTCCTTCTTGCAAAAAGTGCAATTTAAAAAAGTAGATATTAATCTGCAGTTGGGAGCCACATTATTGCAGAAAAAGCATCTCCATTATGCTTAGATGGAGATACCTGACAAATCCTTCTACCTGTATAATTGCAAAGATCCACCTTGTATTTAAATGGGCCTTCATTAACACCTTCCTAATTTTCAGGTGCAAGGAAAGGAAACATACTCTAACTCAGCAATCCTAGGGGAACCATTCCTGCTTTCTGCTTCTTAGCAGGAGAACAGATGTTGTTTCCTGCTGAAGCTGTTTCATTCTGCAGAATAGGGAAAAAAACTTCCTCTCTGCAAAATATATATATACAAGGGGCTACTGTTATATTTCGTCACAGCTCCAGGGCTGTGAAATTTCCCACATTCCTTTGGACCTCTTTGAATCTTTCAGACCATCACTTTTACAACAAGAAAGGACAACAGGCAAGGAACTAGCCCAGGAAACAGGAACATACAGAACAAGGACAAGATCCTGGTGCTTGTGCTGAGTACAAGGAGAGGAGGTGGATCACTGCAGCTGCAATGACTTCAGAAAATTGGTAAATGTTGTTTTATATTTTTTCTAGACTTTAAGGCAGAATACAAGCCAGAAACACTTGTGGGCATCCATAAAGGCTGAGACCCTGAGAAACTGAGGTACCCACAGCGGTGAGACATGTCCAGAATTAGGCAGTCATTGGACAAGAAGTTTGGTAACTGCAGTTTTAGACTGAGGTGACTGAACTGCACACATATCTTTATCTCACACAAGCCTCTCTTTAGAACCAAGCCAAATATGTCAGGTTTTTAAGAAAATGCTACTATGAAAGACATGGCAAAGACAAACGTAATACATTTTTAAGCGAAGCTACATGGAAAGCATGACAAAAACCCCACCACTTCCTTCTTTTGTTTTCTTTCAAAATAATAAAAATGTATATGTAATATCCTTTGGGAGAACACTAAGTTTCCTGTGTGATTTTGCTCTGCAGAAAGCATGCTTTAAAATGTATCAACAAAGAACTATGAACTACATTTAAGGCCATTACTCTCCTTAATTACCTTTTTTCTCTGGCATTTCAGAGACCCCATAAAGCTAAGGGCAAAAAAAAAAGTTTCATTAAAAATGTTATAAAAAGTGAAATTGCACAGAAGGATGCAGCAGACCAAAAGCATATTAAGCAAGCAAGTAAGTCCTTTACAACCAGTAAAAAGTTCATCTAAGGCAATGCCTCTGGCATAGCCTGTGTGAAGGATTCCATGTACCAGCTACAACTGCAGCAGAGAGGAAGGCAATCCATCTTCATTTTATATTAAGTAACTGGACTCCAGGGCATTGCCTGACCTAACGTCTAGTCCTTTGCTGAAGCGTATTTAGCACCAATATATTTCTTTTCATGAAGCTTGAATTTCTCCTTAAAGGTAGCCAGTGGTTTTTGTTTGCATTATCTTAACCAAAAGGCTACTAGAACCACAGGGACAGTGCTACACAATCCAGTCGCCATACACAATATGCCAGAGTCATGAAACTCACCATTTGTACTCTGGAGTCTGCTACAATGTGTATCCTTCATGGACACCAGAAGAAGCATGCATTACTTTGTGCTGGTCTTGGGGTTCAAGGAGCATCTCAATTGTTTCTGCCTACCTGATGCAATGGTATTTAAATCATACCACATGGCCACCTCTTCCTGCATGCTTACTGTGCAATCTTTTGTCATTGATTAACATTTCAGTAAGACTGAAACAGTTCAGATTCACCAAAAGAAAAAAACAAGAAATTAAGCACTAATTCTTAACTATCTTTTCCACTGTGCTTGAAAAGCTATCAATGGATGCACGATACTAAAATCCAACTTTTGAAACCTTGTACTCTTCCCCCGCCAGATCACTTCACAGGAAGAAAAGTACTTGGCAAAGTTTTACCTATCTTATAAGAAAAATCAAAGGCTAAGCTAATACTGGCTAAGCAAAAAGCACATTTAATCACAGAACCTACTAAAAGAACAATATTCAGTGGAGACAACTTCAAAGGATTGTCTGGGAGGAGATACAGAGCTGGAAAATATTGTAAATAGTCACAAATCCAACTATGTGACCATTTTACAGAATAAACTGAAAAATAAAATCAAGGATGTCAACTCAGCTAACAAAAATTGAGGGTAATTGTGTAGCAGTTTTGAATATAGTGCAGAGTAGATTTAAAATCTTGCTTATGCTAGGGTGCCTTGAGGTCTTTCCCCTATCAGAGTAATTAATTCATGGCCATGACCATGGTGTAAATTCTGCAACTAACCCATGCTGCCCTATTTTTTGTTACCTACGAAAAGTATATAGAAGTTTCTCTTGTTTCTTTGAGACTCTAAATGCCTAAACTCAAAATGTTTCCTTGTGGATTTCCTGATTCAAGGGATGCCTATATGTGTCCCAACCTCATGAAGAGACCACTACAAAAATAAGCATGCTCCCTTATGAGACAAACATGCAGGAGTATGTCGTGACATGACAATCAGGACTTAACACTGGACTAGAAACTCTTTTAGATAAGGAAAGGTGTTAAAGAGGGAGAGAACAGGTCTTCAAAGACCACTCTGCCTGCTATTTCAAAGCATTTAAAGAACAATCCAATCATCAGGCACAGTCAGCATGGGTTCACATATCCTGTTTAACTATATAACTTTTTTTTTTCTATCCTTCTATGCCCCCACCTCATGGATGCAGGAAAGGCAGTGGATGTAGATTTTTCCAGATTTCAGTAAGGCTTTTGATGCTGTCCCGCACAGAATCCTTTTGGACAAATTGTCCAGCTGTAAGATGAGCAGGTTCACAGTGTCCTGGGTGAAGAACTGTCTGAATAGCAAGGCTCCAACCATTGTAGTGAATGGGGCTATGTATGGCTGGAGAATGGTCACTAGGGGACAAATTCCAGGGCTCAAATCTAGGGCCAGTTCTGTTCCAGATTTTTATCAATGATCAGGATGAAGGATTTGAATGCCCCGTTAGTAAGTTTGCTAAAGATATGAAACTGGGAGGTGCTGCTGATTCTCTCAAGGAATGAGATGCAGAAGGATCTAGATGAACTGGAGCTCCGGGCAATCATCAATGGTGTGAAATTTAACAAGACCAAATTCTAGATTCTGAACCTGGGATGGAGTATACCGATTCTAAGTATAAAATGTGAGAGAAATGGCTGGAGATCACCCTTACAGAAAGGGATCTGGGGGTCCTGGTCAGCAATATGAGCCATCTGTTTGCCCTGGTAGCCAAGAGAACAAATCCCATTCTGGGGTACATCAAACACAGGATAACCACCCAGTCAAAACATGTGACTATTCTGCTGTATTTAGCACTGATGTGGCCTCACCTTGAATGCCGTGTGCGGTTCTGGATTCTCCTGAAGATTGTTTTAGGTCCCTTCCGACTGAACTATTCCATTATCTTCCCTCTTCCCCTCCCCTCTATCCTCTTTTCCTTCTCCTCCTTCTCATAAAGGGCCTTGCCTAATCACCTGATACAGATGCTGGGAACAACAAAGAATATTAGAACTCTCTAGAAATCATGACAATCAGAGAAAAAAAAGCCATTAAAAGGAGAAAAAAAATATCTGAAAGTATTTCTTTCTTATTTTGGACAATTAGAAAATAACAGTTGATGTTTAGGACTAGTCATTTTAGGACAAGCAGTATGTCTGCTGCCTTGAAAGCTAACAACTTTTTATTATTGCCACAGCCCCCTCACGAAAGCAACTGCTGCCTATTCTTCATCTACTTCCTGACTAGTTTATCATTTTGCACTTCTAAAGGAAAAGAGCACCATTACGACATATTATTGTAGCTTTTCATACAGAAATGCATTGACACAGAGAATCCACTGCTAGGAGACTGCTAAGTGCAAAAAAAAAAAACCCACTGGTATTTACAGCTTATTTAGACTGGATTTGTATAGAGGAAGAAAGCATCTAAAATATACAATTCTTTTATTTCCCGCTGCTCTCAACAACTGTACTCTGTTTAGATAATTTTATACCTGAACTTGTTTCTTATGCATCTCAAATCCAGCACACATGTCTCTTTCCAGTTATTCACCTTTTTCCTGCACACAAACCATAACATCTAGGGTCCTCTATTTTTCTGGAAGTCTGAATCTGGTTGCTAGATTAACAGCAAAAACTTCTCCAGCTGGACTAAAAAAGTGGTACACCACACCTACATGAGAAAAGCTTAAGTACTGTCGACAAAAGATTAATGCAAAAGCTGTCATCCAGCACAAAGCTGACATATTTTGCAGTGGTATTCTGACCACAGTGCAATAAAACAGCCAAGGGATGCAAATGCTGCAGAGGAAAGGAGAAAAGGTCCTACTAACCATCTGCCTCGAGATGCAGCAATGGCTGAGAGGAAGCAGGCAGCGTGTGGACAGAAGATTTAATTCACAGCTATACTACTACTACTACAATAAATATTAATAGAAGCAATAATCAGGCTCATTGACTATCATATTGAAGGGAAAAAAGGCATCTCTAGACACACTTGTCTTTCTCAACAGCAAAAAACCCAAAGAAAGTTCATGCATTGGTGATTATAGATGAATCTCATCTCTGCAGCACGAACTGATTTCAAACATGGTTATTATCCTAGAGAAAATATTCTTCATTAAGCATTAATTTAATATTTCTATGCTTTACAAGATACTGATGCACTATAAATTTTGCTCAATTTAAGCAGCACATTTTATAAAACATGCCATTTATGTTTACTAAGCAATAATTAATAATCAGTGATTCTGGTGAACTGCATCTAAATGCATTCCCATGAAATTTTACTGTGTATACATCATGCAGTTACTAATTAACTGGAATTGCAATTTTAATCTCCACAAACATTCAATGCAAAACAATCCCTTGTGTGATCTACCTGTGCCATGGTATTAACTGAGCTGAGGCCTGATCATGAAAAATTTTATTCACACGAGTACATCAGCTAGTATGAGCACATCTAATGAAATACAGTCAAAGAAAAAACAGGAACAAGATTCAAAAAAACCCTCCCACTATTTCTCCTTTCTATTCTCTTTAAGAAGTCTTGTTGTAAGCACAGATTCTTATTTGCAATGAACATAATTTATTTAATCAATGCATAGATACAATACTCCTTATTCATTTGAGTTTTGGGTTTCTATTCTGTTTGGATTTTCCTGCCTATAGGAGGAAGTTATAACTTCACCCGTTATATAGAACAGATGATGCAAATACAGAATTCCATCAAACATTTTGGGTTTTTTTGGTATTTTTTGGTATTTTTTTGGTATTTTTAAATACCATTGTGTTTTTTTAGACTCCAACATTTTATTGAAAATAATTGTTAGATAACTGTCCTCTAATACTGTTAAAATTCCTAATTCTCCGATGCATGGGAAACACCTTCTGAAACACTGATAGTTATTCAGCTGCTTATTCTACACAAAAGATAATCTTACACATTTAAAATTACCTGCGACCTTGCCATTGAACTGATGGGGATGAAGAACTTAGCTTCAGGTTATGATTCCTTTTTCTTCAAGTGACAATATTACATGCCATTCAAGTGCTTTTTCTGAATAACAAGGTGGCATGAAAAGGACATAAGTTTGTGTTTGTCTTGAGAACAGAAAAGTCTGGGTGTGGATAGTCAAAATGACCTCATAGTTAAGGAAGTTCTATCACTGTCGACATGTGATGCAGATGATGGGTACTTCACAAAACAGTGATACACCATTAAACATTTAGTGTACATGTGCAACCTCAACTCTGACACTGGCCAACTACTCATCTGCAAAAATTCATTTCAGCAACTGCAAAATACCTAAGGATTTCATTTTAAAGATAGATTATTCAGATAATTCATTAGAAAACATGTTCTTTACAAAAGTAAGAAACAGGTTTTTATTTTCTCTTGCTGCAGTGTATTATTGATTCTAAATTTGGAATTATTACATATTTATATGTAATATTTATAAACAATATAATTATCTCAACATCTTTATATGCAATACTTTTACCTTGCCTTGTGTTTTGCCTTGAAAAAAAAACATAGCAAAGGAGTAAAGATAATAAGAAACAATGTCAGAGTGGAGTAAACAAGGATACCACATGCATAAAGTCCCACATTTTGCACAGTGAATTTCTACCAGATTATCCAGTATATGAAAGCATAGGCATGAGAAAATAGCATTTTAGCGCTATTTTACGTTCACAAATCCATCGGATTCTTTTACTTAATCCTTAAACAGGAAGGCATGTAAGCATTTTAAGATTTTAAGAAAGCACTTTTGACATAATAAAGTGCTTAAGTGTCCTGAAAGACAGGGTCCACCATGCTCACTGCAGCTAGAATGACTCCATAGACTCTAATATTTCTGTGTTTTAACTAAAGAGAATTTTTGACTTGTACATTAGTGAAAGTAAAAAAGAGACCATCAAACCATACAGAACCATGAAGAATGAACAAATATATTTAAATTTCTAAATTTAAATGCTTCTGAAGTGTCTACACAGCATCTTGTGTCCATTACTTAAGCTTGTAGGCACTATGTTAAATACAGCTAAAGCAACTACCATAATTTCACATTTTAAGTATTTTTCTGTTTTAAAAAGATTAATTTATATTCCTGGATTAAAATAAAATTTAAAAGGATTTGATTCAAAATGTAATTGCAATATATTTATTTTATATGCCACCTGAAAACTTAATATGTCAATTAAACTTTCAGAATAAAGAAAACAGAGGAATATTCAGGAGGAAATGCAGGCTTCTCATTATGGTAGTAGACAGACTTGAAAAATTCAAATTGAATTCACTGGTATCTTCTAATCTCCTCTTACAATATTATGCAATGCATTAATTTATCTTCTCCATTTGCTACAGTCTCCTTTCCTTCAATGTGTTTAGATTTCTCATTGCTAGAAAAATTGGCAATGAAGATGAATGATTTGACTGTATAATTTCCATATGGCAGAACTGAAAGTTAAAAAATGCATTCTCAGCTTGCATATAGACATATATGCTAAATGGTGGAATTCAGCAGCTTTTAGAAGTGGTTGCCATGGGAACTACCTGATCACCAAAACCATATTGTATTTTCCATGGAAAACTTTCAGGCCTGTGTCTTAACTCCAAACAATAATCATGGCCTTTATGTCTTTTAAAGCTGCTACATTGAAACAGATGCAGATATATGGAGTACTTTATAAGGTTATGAAATCATAAGTCTGCTATGGTAATGCAGTTAGTTTGAACCCACCATACGACAAATAAGATCGCATGGAAAATTATCAGCTGTTAACTGAGGGTTGAACCACCCCCTGCTCTCAAAGAAACAGACTTAAAAACATAAACAAACACCTTCCCCTGCCCAAACACAACAGCTGAGATAATAGCTTGCTGCAATGTAATTTATACTTTTTTAGAATGGAAAACGTAGATTTTGCTAATTTTTAATTGCTACTCTTAAAACTTTCCTGATTGCTTTGCCCTACATTATTGCCATCCACTATTACTTCTGCTGCTTTAACACCACCACAAATGTGATTGTTTATCTTATTTTCCAAAAGACACTACACAAGTAGTAATACAGAGGAAATCAGAGTGGACATCCACTGTGGTGGGGGCTGGGCGTCTGCTTTGTGTGGGTGCATCCCATGGGTGCCTTCCAGAAATAAATCTCAGAAGTAGTCAAAGATTCTAACCCAGAGTTCGAATAAAGAGAATTTTTTATTTCAACTATTCAAGTTGGATAAAATTTCCCCCTTGTTAATTTCAGAATTGAAGTTATTCTCCAGTATTAAAGCCTCTAGTTTCCGCAGAAAACTTGTTCAAACAACAGTTACATTTTTAGTTACAGCTACTTCAAACAGTTACAAACAATGAGCCTTACTGATTGCACTCAACACAGAATTTAACCCACACTGAAACTTACTATAGATTACAGCAGGGCTAGATTGGCACCCCTCTTTTTCAATACCCTTGGCTACATCATAGAAATAAAAATGTCTTTTTTTAAACAGCACATCCTGACATTTTCTGACATTGATGGCCTTATTGACTAAATAAATGATAAATAAATCATAAATAGTGGGCTACAAAGATGATTATGGCCTTAGATCTTCTCTCTTACAAGGAACGGCTGAGGGACTTGAGTCTTTTTAGTCTGGAAAAGAGAAGACTGAGGGGAGATCTGATCAATGCTTATAAATACGAAAAGGGTGAGTTGTCTAGAGGATGTGGCCAGACTCTTTTCACTGGTGCCCAGTGACAGGACAACAGGTAACAGAACAAACCTGAACATAACAAGTTCCATCTAAACATGAGGAGGAATTTCTTTACTTTGAGGGTGGCAGAGCACTGGGACAGGCTGCCCAGAGAGGTGGTGGAGTCTCCACTCTGGAGACATTCAAAACCTGCCTGGACACATTCCTGTGCAACCTGCTCTAGGTAGACCTGCTCGGGAAGGGGGCTTGGACTAGAGGTCCCTTCCAACTCCCGTATCTTTCTGTAAATATTATAATGTGTCTTAATCAGTGTTATTAAGGAATACTGAAGGTTTCTTTTAAAACTACTACTAAAACCAGTGGGAAAAGAATCTGCCCAGAAACATTGGGAAAATCAGTACCTGTTTAGTACAACAAAGAGTGATTGCAACAATTTAGATCACTAATATTTACATTCACTTCCACTTGCAGAGTTATTCCTATCAGTCTAAGCTATTTACTTATATTACCAAAGTGATGAACTTTTCATGAATATATCAAACCATTGCATTAATCAGTACAGCTGCATTACCTGATGTTGTTTAATTGAAAAAGTGCCACACCATCTCTGCCGTAATTCTCATAGTTAAATACTCTTAGGTTCTACACACAAACTTGGATACCACACATTTTGACAGCTCAAGGATTCTAGTATTCCTGAAAAGGCAATGCAACAGAACTGCTTTTTTACTGTGAACAAGATCTTACAGCAAGTTACATTTCTTTGCAATTCACTTTAATTAATTAACTTTCAATTAGCTTCAATTAACTATAGGCACTATATGACAATCTCTAGTAAATAACAGTCTTTGAGCATTACTAGTTAAGCTAGATGGCTTAAAAGTCTTTGCCTTACACATCACAATTTAAAATACTACAGAACAAATAAAAAGCCCCAAATCAACTGACCATTAATATTTGAGATTCCTTTACTGTTTTCTGTTTATATTTGTCAGCAGATTTCTATGGTTCGTACCTCAAAAAATGCCAGAGGCACTGATACTCAAGTGGATACAATTACTTTGGCTTCATGACCAGCATTAGCAGCAGGTCACTGTGCCTTGGCATGCAGATGCAATGCCTGGCACAATTTATCTCTCTGTGAGAATTGTCACATCAAAAAATGTTGTAATAGGTATACATTAAAGCATCACATGCCAACCACACCAAAAAAAATCATGTTTCTGCATCTCCCGGAAGATTCTCTTAACGTACCTTCTTCTGTCTGCAAAGACTCAACAGGAATTACACTGCTTAATTGATCCTAGGCTGGTCTGCAAGACGTATGAAACAATGTCCTTCCACACAATTTAGATGATAACAAGAGTACTCCACTAACCCTGGTGCCTCAGGTGCTACAACTCAGTCCTCCTGTTTGTTCATGCTGCTCCATTGCTCTTTGTGCTTTTTTTTTTGCAATGGCCTTGTATTCTACTTGTGTGTGTGTGACAGTCATCACTTTCTGTCAAACGAGTAGGTTTGGGCTCTTTATTTTGTGGTTTTTCTTGTTATCCTGTGGGCATCTACCCTTTTATCAGAAGAAGCAAGCATAAATCTGCAGGTTTCAGGAATTTGGTGCTGTCACTCAATAGAAAATCATGTGATGCAAAGACTAGTGTATGAAGGACAGAGCATCTTGCAGGGTTCCAGCCCAGCATTACTATAGCTATAAAGCAAAATGAATTTATCACACCACTCAGCTGTTACACACTTGTATGCATGCACAGACATGAGTGTTTTACTCTATCCACTTTACATGAAATAAGAAACAGCAATAATGAAACTGAAATGATGAAACCTGAACAGAGGAAAACAAACTACCCAATAAACCTGCTGTGGTCAGGCTTTAATATTATGTACAGAAAAAATCTGTTACAGCAACAACCTTTGTAAACATTTTCAAACATTGAAACCTAAGAATGGCTAAAAATTTTTCCTTATGCATGCATCAAATATCGTCCCTCCTATCCCCCCAAAAACCCTGATCAAATAGGTTAAAAATATAATTCTACTTACAAAAAAAGAATTCACAGGTATTTAATAAGTGTACTGAAGAGACAGATCTCTTCCATATTACTTTTCTGGAAGTAGAAATTTTATTGATGAACACAGGCAGTAATTGCATAATTATACCAAGAATGTTATCCCCTGCAATGCATGAGATTCTTGTTAGAGACACTGCACGCAAGGAATTCAGTATGTCTGACAAAAATTAGATCACAGAGTCCACAGGGCTAAAGAGACAAATGTACACAGTGGGATAGGATGACCTTTCAGTTTCAGCTTTTTACCCAGATGTTGCCTAACCTATGAAAATAAATAATAAAATACAAATAAATAGTGTTATTTCAGACCTTCAGCTTGCTTTGAAGATGTAACAGCTGCCAGCCTTTTGACTTTCCGTGCACTGAAAATTTTAGCCTTACTCTTGAAGGACAGCAAATGGATGGAGTATAACATATGTTAACATATGAAGGAATTAGTTTTAAAGTATCACAATCCTGATACTGGGCTGCCATCTTCTTCCAAACTGTCATTTCTGCCCAGAGATTCACGGGCACAACGGGTTCCTTGGTGTCTTAATTATTCCAAAACTGAAATCCCATAATTCAATTTCATTGGCATCCATCCGCTAGCTCCTCCAGCTGTTGTGCTAGGCCCAAGAAGGTGGGACAAAGGCTTCCTAAATTCACGTGGCCATGTGGCAACAACATAGGAGATGGCTCATGTTGTTCTCTACCATGTAAGACTGTACCAGTGGCAGACAGTTTTACTTTATTTATCATGGTCAAAAACAATATTGAAGGGAGTTTGTTATTTAGGACAATGACTTCTAATAGTCTGTAGAGCCTGACTCTTAATGAACTGAAACAATATGCTGAGATTTCTATGATCATTCATAATTAATCAATGCACCTCAGTTTTGAATATAAAATATCCAGTATTTGCACTAGATACATTTAACATAGTTTAGCAATTTTAACTTACACAGTACACTGAGGACAAAGCAACAAAGGGAAGTTGTGAAAAATCATATTCTGACCACAGAAGGAAAATAATCCAAATTGATTAAATTCTAAGATAGTAAAAAATCCTATACCTCCATCTCCTCAGTAGAGAAGCTAACAGCACACAGCCATTAGAAGACTGCTGATTTACAGTGAAAGCATGTTACAATGTAAGTGTGTATTCCACATGCACACTGATGGAAATCATAAAAGACTAAAAATGCACCTTATAACTGAATTATTTTTAGTCCCTCTTTGGTGGTTTAACCTTGTCGAGCTGCCAGGTGTGCACCCAGCCTCCCTATCACTCCCGCTCCTCAACAGGACATGGGCAGAAAATACAATAGAAAAGCTCATAGGTACAGATGATGAAGGAGAGATCTCTTATCAGTTACAATTAAGGGCAAAACAGACTTGGCTTGAGGAAACAAATTTAATTTCTTGCAAATTAATAACAGAGTAGGATAGTGAGAAATAAGAAGAAAACTAAAAGCATTTTTCTCCACCTCTCCCTTCTTCCCAGGAACAATTGCACTCCCAGCTCTTCTACTTCCTTACCCTAAGTGGTGCAGAAGGATGGGGAATGGAGATTGCTGTCAGGCCATAACACTTTGTCTCTGCCATTCCTGCCTCCACATTTTCCTCTTCACAATTCTTCAGGAACAGATCGCTCCAGTATGGGGCGACCCCCTCACGGGGTCACAAGTCCTACCAGAAAATCTGCTCTAGCATGGGCTCCTTTTCATAGGCTACAGCTTCTTTCAGAGTATGTCAGCCTTTGACATCATGGGTCCTCCACAGGCTGCAGGGTGGATATCTGCTCCACTGTGTTCCTCCATGAACTGCAGGTGGACAGCCTGATTCATCATGATATTTGCCAGGGGCTGAAGGGGAACATCTGCCTTAGTACTTGGAACACCTCCTCCCCCTCTTTCTTCAATGACCTTGGTATCTACAGGGTTGCTTCTCTCATATATTCTCACTACTCTCTACCAGCTGCTGTTGTGCAGCCATTTTTTACACTTTTTCAGATGCGTTCTCATAGAAGCACTACCAATGTCACTGATGGACTCATTCTTCGACCTGGTTGGAACAGGCTTTGTCCGACATGTGTGCAGCTGCTGGTGGCTTCTCACAGAAGCCAACCCTTCAACTCCTGCTACCAAAACCTTGCACATAAGCCCAATACTCACTCAAAACAGAAGGAGAAGCCTGAATCTACTTAGCAATACAAACTGATTCTGTAAATACGAAAAAATACATAAGTAGGAACAGGCCTTTAAAAAATTGCTGCTTGTATGTGCAAAGTCCTGCAAAGGGATTGCAGAAGTGGTGTTTCTGCTTCAACAAAACCACAAAGTGACACTATGCTTTTGAAATGCCAAACAGCAGCAACTCTGTGAGCAAAGAAAACTTTTAGTACTAGCTATTGCATAAAACATATCATGTACAGGAAGTTATCATTTAAACACAATTATTTAGTTCTATTAACATCACAGTGCTACTCTGCTTCCAGGAAGACAGGGAATGAATGGTTCTATTTCCTTACCACCTAGCACACCTAATAACCACCTACCCATGTTTACCTAGTTTCATCTATGTGCATCTACCCACCAAGTGTTGTGATGGATCTAGAAACAAGGTATTCTCAGCCACTCTTCCAATGTACACTAAAAAAGGGGGACTCGGTGTGAATTTAATATTGATATTTCATGGCTATAGGAAAAATACAATAAAATCTAGCCTCAAAAAAGACTTTAATTTCAAACATGGTAATTACACAGCTCTGCATTGTGGTCACTGTACTCCAAATTCAGAGACCAAGGGATCAGAGCAGAATGGGATATCTTCACCATGGCTCCCAAGAAGCAATATAACATCAGATCAAAACTGATGGCAGCCATGTTCATGGGTCTAGGTTTCCCCATAAGGAAATACAGATATTTCTCATATGCATATATTTCTTATAGAGATATATAAAATTTGGAAATATTTATATATTTCTTTTTTTTAAAAATATGTCTAACTAATAACTTCAGTTTTATGACATACAAGTAATTTATGTAAAACAGTGCATTCATCCTGACAATGACCATGCAACAGCTGTAAGCACCTTGTGGTGATGGGATATGTTCCAACATCTGGGAGTTAACAGAGTCCAAGTAGACACAAGGATTACATCACAAAAGACCCAAGGAAATTATTCATGATTACACAAAATTGTTATACAGAATGCATTATAAATAGCCAGAAAATGGAACTTTAGAAGCCTAGGAAAGAGCAACTGTATTAAATATTGGAAATATTATTGTTCTGTACAAAACTACGGGTGGAGGAAGGAAGAGTTTATTCGGACCTCTGCTTCTCTTTTTTGTGAAGGCATAATGCATTTCTCCAAAAGTAAATCCCAATGTTCCCAAATATTGATGACGTCATTATATGCCATACCCCACTGGAACCTCTCCTCTTTCTACTCTTTCTTCGTTTTCTTATGTAGATATTTTTGAATTTCTCTGATATGGTTTTCAAAAACAAACAAAAAAGGCCAAATACTGCATTTACTAGAACAATGAATTGGATGAAGGCTTAAAAACCTTGTCTCAGTATAGTTTTCATACTCCCATCACACTCCAGATAGCTTAGATAATGTGTGAAATCCAGCATCTCTAGACCTGTGTTGCCTTGTGGTTTTTCCACACAAAGTCATACATTTCAGCTTGAGAAATGGAGATAACAGTAAAAGACTGGGATGTATGCAAAATAAGCCACAAGATGAAGCCACAAAAAGAAGCCACAAGAAAATTTTAAACCTTAAGTTGATTTGTGCTATCATCTCAGATAAAATGTGCTGCTGCAAGCTAGTGTAATACCTTGAAGAGCAGTTACTGTGCAATCACTAGGGCAAACACTACACCCCCAAGGAACTATGCCCCAGGGAACAGGCAGTCAGATGAGAAGGAGGAATAAAAATGCCACTTCTTGCCAGCAAAGACGCACAGGCACACAAATGAAATGCTGGGAGTGGAAGGGTCCAGTAATCATAGAATAATAGAATCATCTGGGCCAGAAGGGACCTT